>ML779578.1:302579-360853 GCA_009831015.1 Picea engelmannii | reverse complement strand
TTATACATTGGTGATATTGGTCCATTTACATTTGTTTTTCATTTTCTTACATGCTCATAGTTTTAATTAGTTTTAGTTTAGTTTTTGTTTATTGCTTAGTTGTTTCCATTTCTAACCCTTTACCTCACAGCTGTCATGCCTAGCAGAGCCCAACTGGGCATGTAAGCACTCATAATTTGCTCACACAGTGACGAATTGGGTGCGAACACCATTGGTCAACAATTTTTCACATTTTTCCCCATTGCTGAAACACCACTACTCATCAATATGTTGCCACTGCTGAAACACCATTTCCTCAACAGTATTCTGCAACATCACCTTTAGCAAACATTTCTCTATTCTTTCCCTGTTGTTGAAATACCAACTTTTCAGCATTCTCTGTCAATAAGCTTTTGCGCTCTCATACTACATTTTGTCCTTCCAGTAAACAAATCCTTGATACAATTCCCCTAACAAATCAAAAGTCTCCGCCATGGCTACTGCAGAACTATTATGGACAGGCACTATATTTTTTTTGAAGTACGAATCAAAAGGTAAAGATGAGGTATGTAAACTCTATATGTAAATACAATTGAACTATGGTTAAAGAGAAGATCCCAACTCATTATTACCACTCATGCAAAATCATTATTTCAACCGTACTTAAAGGGGGGGGGATATCGAAATATTATACCATCATTTCACACGAACCAACCACCGTCATCTTCTTTTTACCATCCTTTCATTTGGTTTACCACTATTTGCATGCCTTTACCCGAAAAACTTACTCTACACAGAAGCAGTTACTTGACTCTCTGACGGTGCATTTTACTAAGATATTAGCTATGGGAGGTAATGTTATATTGTACGAACCCACCACGACAGCCCTGTTAGAACTATATCCATAAGTCTATCAAATTTTTCTGCAGACAGGATGGTTGGGTTATTTTCAGAGGCTGTAGGGATTTGATCAACAACAGGTTCTTCAATTTGCTCGAAATATCCAGGAATATCATTCCATTGTTCAAGGGGTTTGGATTCCAGTTACAGAGGAGGATATAGCATAGGTCTCAGGTCTCCCTATCATTGGCATTCGTTGGTTCAGCCGCAAACATATCATCCTTAATGCCCAGCAGGATTTCCTCTTACCAGGGGAACAAATTGAGCCTAAAGGCCGGGGTGTCCGACTTAGCTCATCGCCACCTCCATGGCCGAAAGTTGCAGAATTTGTCAAGCACTACCTTACCTGTGAAGCCCGATACCAGGTAGTCTACCAGTACAATTTTGTCATGTTGTCTCATTTACGACATGCTAGATTGGTGAACATTCCTTATTATCTACTCAGATGTCTTAAAAATATGTCGCATTACTGTAGAAAGGCTAAAAATACCGCCCTTTCCCTCACCCATCACCGTCTCACTCAACTACTTATTCAAAAGGGTTTTTCCCAACAAAACCCTCTCCTAAAAAACCCACCCATAGATCCCCAAGAAGCTGTTGAATATCCTGAAAATCTTCAGGAACAACAACCACAAAACCCTCCAAACCCTCCGAAAATACCTAGCAGTCTGCCTACAGACCCAATTAATCCAATTAACCTTCCTACCATACCAAGCCCACCCCATATCTTACCAAAATCATCCACTCCTATCTTTCATATCCTTAGCGATGATTCTGAACCACAGAACTCTCCGTGTCCCATCACTAAGGCAAAACCCCCATGAAAACGAAAGAAAATTCCTTTATTTCCACCCTTTTTACAAAGAAAATGAACAAGAACCTCAACAAGCATAACCACTACTGTCACTGCCCTAAATCCCTAACCCATCCGGTTAAAACCCCGTACACCTCCAACCTCCCAAATTCAGGAATTTTTACCTATTCCATCCACGGGCACTGAAACACAAGAACCATAGGCCCAGTGTGTTGTGACATCATCCTTTTCAAATCAAGTAGCTGAAACACAAGAACCAACTACTCATTCAGTAGCTTAAACACAAGAACCAACTACTCATTCAGTAGTTGAAACACAAGAACCAGCTACTCATTCAGTAGCTGAAACACAAGAACCAGCTACTCATTCAGTAGTTGAAACACAAGAGCTAGCTATAACTGTCACACAAGAACCAGATACAGCTGAAACACAAGAACCAACTACTGATATTGATACCGAGATATAGGAATCAGATGGCCAGGGTGCTGCAACATTACTTTCTCTACATCATGAAGCTGAAATACAAGAATCAGTTGTCGATCCTGTAGCTGCTCCAAAAGAACCAACTAGTGTGGCTGTGACTGTTACACAAGAACTAGTCACCCCTCTTCCAGAACCAACAATGGCCTCTGTCTTACAAGAAAATGAGTTCCTAAGGTCTGAACTGGAAGCCTACAAGCAAGAGCTAGTCATGGTAAAGGAAGCCTATGAGAAGGAACTTAAATTGTACACCCTAGCTCGCATAGCCACCATGAAAAAGGAAAACACAACAGAGAATATGTGTAGAGAGTATATGTGCAGTCAATGTGGGGACATCTATTATCAAGTAGGCTACAAAGTAATTCAAATTCCAATGCCAGAAGCTTCCCTTGCACCTACGACTTTTGCAGTCAAAGAAGAAAACCCTGCTGTTACACAAGAACCAGCAGGACCTTCCAAAATTAAAACTGAACCCTGGCCTACAACAATTGTCAAATCTGAAGCCCCTGTTTTTGTTAATAAAGCTGTACAAACATTGCCTATTGATGAATCTGCCTCTCCTAGCCAAATCAATACCCACACCTTTGTTGAACAAGCCACTCAGACCCTACCTTAGCCTACCACTTGCAATGCTGAAACACAAACTCAACCATGGGATGAGCAGGCAATAATGGACAAATGGAAAAAAGAGTCTGTTGTTACAAAGGACAAAATCCTGCAGGAGCACAGACTACTCTGGCTAAACCATATCTATTCAAACTGGGAAGCTTTGGATAAAACATGCCAGGATTCCCGTGCCCATAAGAAACAGAATAAAGAGCTAAAAGGAAAATTGCTCTTGATGTTTGACTTGGCACAAAAGTTGTTGGCTACAAGGAAACCATCCTGCAATTACTCTCTATTCCTCATGGAATGACTTACATTTTTTCAGATTTAATCAATCAAAGAAGGCAGACCCCATGCAGTGTTAAATCCAACAGATTTTGTTAGAACCTTTGCAGAATCCTCTGCTATGGATCAACACCTCCTCTGTGAGGTATATCTTCATAATGAAGCCATCCCTAAGAACCAACAACTTAACCTTAACACTCTTGTCAGTGATATCTAGATTCAGGCACTCACCTCCTTCCTTAACAATCAGATTATATGGAAGAATGACTTCCTAGATACCAAGCATAATGAGGATAACCGTCTTCTCTGGATACGGCCAGAACAAAAAAATGTTTCCACCTTTGTTACAGAGTATTATTAGTTTTTGAAGAAACCAGGGATGACTCAACACATTTGGAAACTATAGACAATAGTGCTTTAGGATTGTCAATAGTTCATTAAATCCACAGAGATTGTTGCCCTACAAACAAATAACATGTTTTGGCAAAAATCTATTGGGAAAAGACAGGAACACAATCCCTTTAGCCCCACTAATCTTGAGACAACAATCTCTAGGGTACCTAGCTACATTAAGTGTGTTCAGCAATGTGTTGAAAGCTAGATAGGTTATTAGTTTCATTTTCCTATCCTGTGGATGCCAACAAAGAAATATAAAGCCCATTATAAGTTGCCCAAGAAGTCCAAAACAACATCTTTGCAAAGGCTACAACGCGTTCAAGGATTCAGAACTCCAACAGACAACACTTTCCACAACTACTGCTTAAGTAACTTGCACGCTCAGAGTCGGTATTCAGATTCTGATTCAGATTGAAGTTGACTAAGGACATGCAACCTTTTAAGTTGGGGGGGATGTTAGGACCCTATAATGTACCTTTTTGTTCACACTTTTTTCTACCATTACATCCTTTTTTCACTCACATTTAAACTCACATTATCACCTTACCCTATCTTTCCAAAGGTATATAACGTATCTTCTCTTTACTATATGTTTAATTTGTTTTGCATATAGTTTTACATTACTCTCATACTTAACCATTGATTAGAAATATATAAGTGTTGAAACAGTTTGAACTGCAAATTATCATTGTTGTTTGAAGGCCCGTTGCTAAAACAGTCAAAAGCACGCAAACCCCGTGGCTGAAACAATCTGTGGTCTACGATGCTGAAACAACAACTCACACAAGAAGAAGTTGTTACACTCTCCGTGGTCTACGATGATGAAACAACAATGAAGTTTTTACACTAACCACAACAGCCGCACCTTGAGCCAGAATTAACCATCGTTGTTGTGTGAGACCACATTGCTGAAACAGTCAGAACGCAAATCCCGTTTCTTAAACAGCCCGCGATTTGCGATGCTGAAAAAACATACAACAACAGTAACAAGAAGATAAATAAGGAAGTTTTTATTCTAGCCGCAACAACAACACCTCACTCAACACCTTTTCAACTATTGTAATAGCATTCTGTTACAGGAGACCATGATATCCTATTCCAGTATAGAGATTTGATCTGACTAAGAATAGGATTCAGATGTGCACATGTAATTTGATGATGAAATTGTATCAAGGGGATTCTCCTCTTTAAATAAGAGGAAATCATCATTAGAGAAGACCTTATTTTTGGCTAAGAAAGGATTTATAGAGAAGGACGTGTTTACTTCAGACATTGTAACATGATACAGTTGAAAGATGAATAAAAGATTGTATTGAGTATTTCTTTCTAGTTCCTTTCATTTCAGGGGAATCTTGTGAGAAGGGAGGGCCCACCTTCTTCACAAGATTCACCCATTAGCTCTGTAGTGTGTTAGTGTTATTTCTTTTCATGCCTTGATTAAATTTTGTTTCGCTGAAACTCTACTTTACTGAACTCTATTTTGCTGAAACTCTAATTTACTGATTGTTACATTGTTTTCATATGATTCATGCTTGGGTAACTGTTAACTATTCTAGTTAGCAATCATGTTTGGTGAATTTATGAAAGCGTGATAATCAGGGATAGGTGCTGAAGATTCCTACTTGGGGAATAGGGTCTTGTTCTCTATTAAGAGATAGTTAGCCTTCAGTGTGTGTCAATCATTTCAATTAGTAATGAGTTCATGAAAGTGTGATAATCGGAAACAGGTGTTGAAGATTCATGCTTCGGGAATAGGGTCTTGTTCTCTGTTATAGAATAGTTGGTCTTTCCTTTTGCAGTATCTTGAAAAGATTTCTTTCCTAGGTTGCTATTTCTTAATGTAATCCAGAATTCTTTGGATAATTATTTCTTTAAACTTTTAACTCTGCAATAGGTAGGTTGCTTTTCTGTAATTCAAAGTAGAACTTCAGTTTGTTCAAGGCAAGGTGTGATTAATGCATATTTACTACAACTCTAGATTGCTTTTGAGATTGAGCATATATAGTGTGTGATTACCTTTGAAATAAACAGACTTCCCTGGGTCGAAAATTTATGTAGCACTCGATTGTTTAGTTAAATAAGCAATTATAGTGACCAACACTTGTGTTTTGTATATTTGGATGATCATCAATATTCATTTATTTATCCATCTTTAGAAGAATAAGATCTACATACTACTTGTATTGTAGATATTGATTCAGTATCTTCGCCTCAACCTGTTCATAAAAATGATATTTATATTCAAATGCTTCTTGACGTCGATCAACCATGTAACCTTTCGAAGGTCGGAACTGATTCAAAACCTAACCATATTTCGTCACCTTTTTCCATTACTATTGAGCCTTGTCATCGTCTTATCAACCCTCATGATCATCCCACTGCTTTTCAAACTAAAATTAGAATGAATTTCTTTAAACCTTTTATGGTGGTCATATCCCCTTCATCCTTATCCTCTTGATTACCTTGAATATCTTCCCTCATTTTTTGGAGAGGATCATGTCACAATAGAGAGGCAATTGAGGGCTTTTGAGAACTTTGTTGATCAATTTGATATTATACATGATGATGTTATTATGATATTATTCTCCATATCTCTATTTAGAGATGTTGTAGTATGGTTTAAGGATTTTAGAGCCAATTCCATTGTTTCTTGGATCAAGTTGTCAAATTCTTTTTAAAAGTATTGGGGTGAGAACAAATCTTTTGATTTGTACCTCATTGATTTTTATACTTTGAGGAAAGGTGAAGACATTTTTTTTTTGTCTTCAACAGAAGGTTCTACAACATATATCATGCTATGCCTTTGGAAATATGACCTACAGAAACTGCTGCCATGGGACAATATGTTACGGCTCAACATTCAGAGCTTGTCCTTCTCCTATTAGAATGGAGGTATTCATCCTTAACATGTTTATTTGAATATGCCCAATAAATTGAGGAGAACATCCATGCCTCTCAGAGAGTTCGAGAGCCAATTTTCTTTGAAGATTTGCATGCACGAAAGAAAGGAAGTTGTCAGTATGTTTCAATGTTTAAGCAAGAAGACAGTGAGTATGAAGCAGATATCGAACATAATCAAATTCCCCAGTGTTTGCACATGTTTCTACGGATAGGTATGCATGGAAAGTTGATAATTAGTTTTCAAACCATTTTGATCATGCGGTAACTGATGATTACCTAGGTAATAACATGTTTCTAGATGATAATGATCAATTTGATTTAAACCCTATTTTATCATCATCTTGTGATCATGATTTTGAAGAGAGAGTTGTTGCTACTAATGATCCATATTTGATCACAAGAGAACTAGAAAGTCATATGTTTGCAAGCAAAGAGGCATTCATGGATGAGGCATTCATCGATCAATATTTTTCTGATATTCATTTCAAGGATCCGGTTGCAGCCTTGATGGAGTCATATGGTTCAGAGTATGTGAAAATTTTAGATTTATTTAACTCATCATCACTTCTGGGTGAGTCTTATTTCTTGAAAGAGTTGTTATCATTGTTGTTACATTTCAGAGATCATCTATTGACCAGTGGTATGGAAGAAATATTTTCAGTTTTGAAACTACTTGAATGGTTGTTATGGAAGTTTTCCTTTACTTGACCAAGCTGTAGAACTAGTTAGAAGTAGGGTAGCATAGGAAATAAAGATCGCTTCTCAAGCATATGTTTGCCTTCAAGTTTTTCAGCAGATGCAGTTGTTAGTTTTCTTGAATAAGTGGAATGTTTTGAAAGTTTGCAGAGAATGGTTGACTTTTGACTCCATATCCCAATGAAAATGCCACTAGAATTGCTAAGGTTCTTGGAGCCTCACAGGGAGGTATCCATCCCAGTTGGATCCAGATGTTAGCACTCAAAATGTTCTCTTAAAATTTTGAAGTTCCTTCATCATTTCATGCTTGAATTATCAATTACCTAGGTCCTTTTCTAATTGTCATAATCTTCAAATGCTTCATCAATCCCAGACAAGATTTCATTGATCACTTTTTACCTATGAAACCATTGGTTTCTGTCTTCTGACCTGCATTTCAAAAAAACTCGAGAAACTGTTATATAGCCTAAAATATTATATATATATATATATATATGAAAATTTAACTAAAAAGAGTGTTGTGTGCACATGTTCTAATCCTAATCCATATCACATACCAAAGTCCAAACTCCAATTCACACACGACAACCAATAAACCTACAATAGCACGCAAGCACTGAACCAATTGTCACCAAAGCCAAGCACAAGTGTCGATCTATTCCTTTTTCCACATGTCTCATCAAAATAACATAGGAGAATCAATGTATATGAAGGCGACATTCTCAAAAGTCCCAATGAATATGGGATATTGGCCCCATTGTCATATAAAATTAAAATGTAGTGTGTATTCTAATCGTTGGCAGGTGTTTAAAGGGTTTGATATCTTATATTGCAGATGTCAAGGAAAAGATAAATGTGTTATGGTGTTGAAAGAGGTATCCACTACCAAAATTCAAATACCCAATACTAGAAATTATCCACTCATTTTGTTCAAGAAGCTCGTGTAATGTATTTTCTCTTGTTAAAAAAGATTGCATATAGTTCATCCAAAACTAATCTCAGTAGTTATATTTTAAGAGAAAAGGTGTCAAAGCCTGGAGTGTTGTTTGTATTCCAATTGATCTCTGCATTTTTCGAGATCAGACATAATAGGAACAAAAGTTTTAAAGGTCACATTTGAAGCCTCCATTGCTTAAGGAAAGGAGGTTGCTACTTGATCCAACAATATATGAAGAGTTCCCTCATTTAAAAGAATGTTGCAGAGAGGAATCGATTATGATCCAAATGAAAGATGTTTTCTTGATCTGTAGCAATGTAATGAATTACAATACACTAGGTACCATCTACTACAAAAAGGCTCGTGCTATACAGGACACAGGTAACAAACGAGGGAAATTTCAAATGCTTAAATAATGAAGATTGTTCATGCCAAGGGTTTTGAAATAGAGCACAAGTTATTAATTTGGTAGATCCACAGTCCATAAATTGATGCAGGGTTTGTATTAAGGAAACACTATATGTGGTTGATAGAATCTTCATTGGATGAGAAATGCAATAAAAACAGGTAAAATGGACTCTGCAATACCAAAGAAAGGGAATTGTAGAACAAATAATATATCTCTATTTGAAAGGCAATCTCGAGTCTCTTAAGACATATGGGAAGGGAGTTGATAAGTGTCTTTTTGTTTAAGGGAATGAAAGAATGCATATGAATATTTGGGTATCATACCCTCTCCAACAATCAAGTGATATTAAAGTCATGTACATATCACTAGCTTAAATTTCCATACTAATTCCTCAATGAACTTTCAATTGTATATACACAGTGATATGGAAGGCTAAGAAAAGAATGCAATGATATGAAGACTGATTAGTATCATTGTATTAGTTGAAAGCATCATTATTGGATCATAATTAATGAAGATATCAACCTCCAATTCAGAATTCAATCAAGGTTTCAAGTATCTCAGTTCAAATTGTTTTCTACAGTTGTTTGCAACATTTGTCAACCATTTTACACCTGTTGCGCTACAAACCATTTTCCAATGAGGAATAAAGCAAGTTCTAATTGAATTCTATTTTTGGTTGAGGATGAAGAAGTACGAGGCCACAACTGCCATTGAAGCTTATAGAAAGTGTATTCACTATCCAACACGCAGAGAAAGATGTCAAAGGCCATAGATCATGATAGGGTTTGACTCCATAATTATAAGATCTCAATCCTATAATTCTATAAGAGATTAGATCATAGACTATTTTTAACTAGTCGATCCCTTTTGAAAGGGTCTTAGTTATCAATTTTAAAGGCTATAAATCCAATTTTCTCAACATTGAAAAGGGGTCGAGATGGAAGACTCTATTATACTCTTTACTGTAAGACATTTTGGAAATATATTGAAATAGAAGCTTCTTTCATTGTATATTGTTCATACTTCCATCTTTTGTCTTTTCTATGTCTGTGAGTTAATATTATATGCATTTATCTATGTTTATCTAATGATGGATAATTGTTATCTTGTCTCTTCAGTGATAGATTATACTCACAAGTATTTTTCCTTTTTATAGTTGGTCATTCATATATTCTATGTGTGTGTGTTTCTGCTAGTATGATAAGCATTCTTCATATATTCACGTCTTGATAAAACTTTATGAACAAGTATAGTTGAAATCCTTTTATGTTTGAGTGTATCCATGTGTGTTTTGAGTTAATGAGAGCATATCAATTCATCCAACTTGATCCAAATTTTTACATCATCCAACCAAATAGTTTAAGTTACCAAGCTCATTCCCTTTATAGTCAGGGAAAGACTCTTGGAGTGATAACACTAACTAACCATAGATAAATCACATACCTTTTAAATGTTTTTTTCCCTCACTAGTGTCATCCTCACTCCATTCCAAGGATTATGGGATGGTAAACCTATAAAAAGAGACAAACCAATTCAGTCAAAGCAACAACTTATACTCAACAAAACCTATGTATGTGATCAAGGATTCATACAATAAAATAAGGACAATTTTAAGTGAAAGAAATATATTGTTGTTATAGAAATATGAAAAGGAGAATACAACCGATGCCTTGATGTCATAAGGTTCCTTCCAACAGTTCCTTTCTTCCCACACACTTCTTCTCCATAGATTCTAAGATCAACAATCTATCTTGACAAACCAAATATCAAAGCCAACATACAAGCTCCAAAAACTCCAAGCTACAATACTCAAGAACTTTCCAACTAAGCACTAGCCAACTCAATCCAAAGCTAGATTTCCCCATGAGAATTATTCTCCTTTTATAAGTTGAAAAGGATAGGGTGAGGAGGTTAGGATGATCCCGTGATATCAGGGATGTGACTCATATCCAAACCGATTGGAGGCCACCTCACCCTCAAAGTTTATATTCTAGAACTTTCGAGAAAAAAAAACATTTCCTTCGTATGAAAATCGTCGTACCCTTAACATTGAGAAAACTTCCATGAAATCACAGGCCACTGTGGTGCAACCTGCGAAGATCCTAGATCATCGCACCTTTAACACTAAGCAAGGTGCGATGATCACTTTTTATAAGGTTTTTGACTAAGGAAAAGTATAATTCCAACTCTCTAGGAAAATGTAACTTCATTCTTCTTCTGGGATTCGGGCCATTGATTCTTCTCAAGACAAAGGATAGGTTTACATCATTAACGGTCATAGGGGTGACAAAAATAATGTGTAACATAGGGTATGACATGGTTTGTTGAAGGTTCTGACATGGTTTGTTGCTGGTTTTCATGATTACATGTTGTCATACATAATTGATGTATGTATGGTGGTGACATATGATTGAGTGTTGAAAGACTATATTGGATGCATGATAATAACCCTAGAGTGCGGATTGAGACACTTATTTGTTGAGGAACAATGTTGGTTGTGACAATGAAGTTATGGCACATCAGTTATGAGATATATCATTATGATTCTAGCTAGAGATGCCATTGATCTATTGAGACACACTTATAGTACATGTATTTTTGGATGCCTAGTATTTGTTGTAGTGAATGGTGGTTAAGGAAGATCTGTTGGGGTACATGGCTAATACATATTTGGGTTCCATTGATATATATTATGATGTATTGTTAGAATCATATTTGTTGGATATCTTGGTGCATGAATTTGGCATGTGGTTGAGCTACATATTGGGACATGTAGTTGATGAGTTGATCAAGTGGTCATGTTGTACATCATTGATGAGTCATAGCTTGATCTATAGTTGATGCATGATTAGTACACTTTTGGTACACTGTTAGAGGCACCTACTATAAGCATGTTTGGCACATGGTTTATGGTTGACATGGCATACATGTATGAGATCACATGTTGATTGCAGTTCATCTTGTTGAGGTTTGGTGCATGGTTGATGCACTTGTTTTGGTACATTATGTATGGGATGATATAGTTGAGACACTTGTCATGATTCTTGATGGTTGAGATACATGAGTGTCGAACTTGGTTCATCGTAGAGGAATATCATAAGTGATATGACACTTATTTGAGGCACATGGTTGGCATGTTGGTAGAGGCATTTCGTTGGTACACAGTTGGAATATGTTTGATACACTTCATTGATGATATCTTATGGTACATTGTATGGTATTGATGTACATGGTTGTTGTACATGGGTTTTGTGCATGGTTGGCACAAAATATGGCACATGATGTACATGGTTGATATTTTTTTCATGATTCTCTATTCATTATTGACAAATATTTTTTCTTCATGATGTATGGTATGGCATGAGTTTGATGCATGGACAAGTCCAAGGATCATCATAGAAATAGTGGTTCATACTTGAGAAGTTGATTTTTGTTTCGGTTGAGAAGTAGCATTTGCAACAGAAGCATATTGTAGTGGTAGCATATTGTTCATATTGTAGAGAAGATAGGGGGAGACATACCCATAGGGGGAGTCATTCTTCTTCCTATGATTTCAGAAAGAGATATTTATTAGATGCAAAGATAAATACTTGGAAAAACAGCCCTATACTTGGAGAAAGATCACAGATACATAGTTCTAGGGGGAGTGATGGTCACAAAGGGAGCATGAGCAATATATATTCAACATTACATCAGAGTGATATCCCTTAACACTAAGCAAGGTGAGATGATTCCTTTTTCTAAGTTTTTTGACAAAGGAAAAGTACAATTCCATCTCTCTGGAAAAATGTATCTTCATTCTTATTCAGGGATTCATGACATTGACCCTTCTCAATACAAAGGATAGGTTTCCATCATTAATGGTCATAGGGGTGACGAAAATAATTTGTAACACAATTAGAGACAAACTATGTGGACTTGAAAACTTATAATGAAGGATTTACTAGAGTTGAATATATTCAAGATGATGGTTTCATAATAAATTTTAACCCTCCTCTTACTGGACCTAAAGGTCCGGTCCTTGTGCAGATTCTAAACTCTCCAATTTCAAATTACATTTCCAATCCTTCTCTTCAATCATTAAGTATGAAAAAAACTGGTAATGTTTCAGGGTCTGTAGGTCCTTATAGCCCCACAATAGGAACTACTCATCCTATGATGATGGGAACAACCAGTAGTTCCATACCTCTACTAACTGGGCCCACTTGGGCCATGAGTGAAACACCTTCTTCGCCTTTTGTTTCTTGTATTTTTTCATATTGGATGTCGACTATGGGCATGCGTCATATCCAAACCATTTATACCTTGATTTTATAGAACCCTATTTTCAATGTGAGGAGTTCTTCTACTCATTTTCAAGGTTTCCTGTGGGGTGGGGGGTACATCCCTCAATCAAAACCCTCTCTAGGAAGTGGATCATTTCCATATTTCGGGGATTTTCTAGGGATAATCCTTTTGTGGAGTGGGGTAGTCAAATGGGAGGAAAGTTTTTGTATACCTTCATGCATGTAGGCTAATTTTTTTTTTCATTATTTAATAATTTAGGGAGTAGTTATTTCCCCTCTTTTCGAATGTTGTTGACAGGGAAAAACCCTTTCCAAATTTCACGGAATACCATGCAACGAGCCTTTTCTTTGAAAGGGATTCCAACAGGGGTAACCCTTTCTAAACTTATGGAAACCTAATGAGTGGAGGATATCCTCATTATGGTCAGGTACATCATGGTTTCTATCAAAACCCTAGCTAGCTTGCAAGCTCTTCTTGGAAACTTGGTGCCACTAACCATCTAGGTTATTCTTTCTAGGTTCTAACCAATATGGGGATTTCAACCCCAAAAGTTAGAATTCTATGTCAAAACCATGACTCCCTTTTTTGGAAACATTAAAATTGCCATATTTTTTTGAACTCATGAGCCATCCAGTGTGTCATAACTGTAATTGGCCTTTGGTTCCAACAAAAATCCCATTAAACATTCCAATGTTCGAAGAGAAAGAAGTCAAGGATTTGGGTTATTATGTGATGAAATTCCACTTATGGTGTTTTTTAAACTCACTAATTGATGATTATACAAAACCGATACAATTTCAATCCACTCCTATCATGGTTACCTCAAAATGGTACATCAAACTACAAGGATCATCCTTTCACAAGTTTCATGATTTAGCGATAGTTTTCCTTAATTATTTCAAACTTCCTGTCTAATATGATGCCATAAATTATCTCTTTTCTATTCTTAGGACAGATAATGATACTCATATCTCTAACCACATTCAATAATAGTGGAGAAGGAAGAGTATTATAAAGGATCATATTCCCCCTGAGTTCCTTTTGGGAAGGTTTTTAAAGTCTTTGTTTCCTTATATCTCCAAAGACATCTCTCTCTCTGGAGTGACATCTAAAGAGCAAGTTATTTTTAGGGCCCAATATTTAGACTTGATCTATTATCAGGTGATCCAGGTGGATATTGCTGGTCACACACCTATTCCACTAGCTCAAAGACCAATTTCCATTTTGGAACCTTTTTCCTAGTTTTTGGGTTCTAAACTTTAGGGGTCGTTTTTGTAAATTCTAACCTTGTACAATATCTACTACAAACTTATATTTATAAAAGAATAGAAAAGATACAATGGCAAATGCAAACATTACACAAAGATTTTTCCCTTGGAAACCCAAACCGGAGCCAGCGGCATCCAAAACCCTAACCCAATGACCCGGATTAGTCCAAAACCCTAATTCCTTAACCGGAAATAGAAAACCATCGAAAAAAAACCATGTGCCGAAAAACCACCTAAATACCATGTGGGCCTGGAAATATGTCATCCTGGTAATATGTCGTCCCGGAAATATGTCTTCCCGGTAATATGTTGTCCCGGAAATATGTCATCCCGGTGCGAAAAAAAATTTCAGGGGCACTGCCCCTGAACCCCCCTGCGCGCCCGACGCAAACGCTCAGACACTACTACTTGTGCAAAGAATATAACACATACCCAACAGTTTTGAGGCCCTAAACAACGTTTTTTGGGTCCTCCACAGTCACACTATAGGCATTGACCAGAGTATGATGAAATCATTTGTATTCCTTGGATAGTTCTTTCCCACGAGCTATCGTTTGCCTAAAATGGTGATCATATGCAAAAGTTACGACCCCGGGAAGTTGATGTACCAACTTACCCCATTGGGGCCCACATGAATTTTGGTGCTTCATATCCTTGGGTTAGGTTTTTGGATGTTAAGGGCTTTATCATTTATGATTTATGTTAAAAACTCCTTTGGAGACTCATTGTAACCATCTTCTTTTGAATGAGTGTATCCATCACATCTCTTCTCGAAGCTAAGTTGGCACCATTCTAGTGAGTCATTCACTCAGTAACTTTATAGTTTCTGTACATTTCTCTCATTAATAAACATTGTGTATTATTGTATCTTTGTGTTTATTATTGTATGAATCAGATGTTGATTCAGTGCTCGACTTTGTTTCTTTGAGCTCGGCTACCAATGACTGTTTCCAACAACATTCATTGGTGTTGTGCCAAGGGATTTTGTGCAAGTCACACCACTTCCCAGTGTCCTTCTTCATCTTCCTATTTCTCTTATTTTCCTGTGGGTTGGACTGGTTGTAGTGATATTGGATATTCTTTAAATTAGGGCTTCCTTTACCATACTTTCTTTGTTGTGGATTTGTAGACCCAAATTTCCTCTTGTTCTACTGCTTAAATTTCTTCTCGATTTCGATAGCATATCAATAAGCGACTCAAAGTGATGAGATGTTCAGAAAATCAATTTCATTTTGGATGTACCTATGTAGAACTCCAAGTTATTTTATAAAAAGACGTTTCTCAAAGTCTTTGATACACATCTTCATGTGCAAGGCATGGAAGTTATTTGTGAACTCTGGAACTGTTTGAGCCCTCGCTTGATGTAGTGTGGTCCATCTTATGTAATAGTCATCATAGTTTCCCACAGGCTAATATTTCTCCTTCACCGCATCCATAAAAAAATAACAAGTGGGCTCAACCCCAAATATTCTATACTCCTCCGTGGAATTTTTCTCCTAGTAATTTTCCCACCAATTTTTGACATGGGGGAGAGCCTTAAGGAGCGCAAAGGTGATATTTTCTCTGTCAAAAAAATTGTGGATAGAGAAATAACCTTCTAACACATTTAACCACTTTTCCAAAGCATCTGCATCGATCTGAACTTCAAATACGGAAATGTTGAAATTAACTTGTACCTTGAGACTGATTGATGAAGACATTCCTGCTATCATCGACAATTGTTGAAGGATTTGGGAAATTTTCTCCAATAACGCGTTCCTCCGTTGTGTGAGGGATTCTGCGAGAAACAACTTGATGGGATATTATTATCCCTCATATCTCTTTTCTTCCTCCATGAGAGTTTTCTTGGGATAGCGAGAGTGGTTTTCCTCAAGGGAAACTAGCTCGAGACCCAACTCTCTATACCCTGACATCATCGGGGAAATGAAAAAGAAACAAAAAGAAGTAGCCTGCTCTGATACCACTGATCTGAATTATTTTGACAATGAAATGAAGGTAGAGATATAACAATGAAATATATAGAGATATTGAAACAATAACAGATATACAGTAATGCACATTTTTTATTAATGAGAGAAATGTACAAAAACTTTAAAGTTACAGAGTGAATGACTCGCTAGAATGGTGGAAGCTTATCTCTGAGAAAAGTGTGATGGCTATGATCATTTGAAATAAGATGGTTATAATAATTCTCCAAAGGATTTTTTAACATAAAGAATAAATGAGAAAAACCTAAACATCCAAAAACCTAACCCTAGGAGATGAAGCACCAAAAGTCACATGGGCCCCGATGGGGTAAGTTAGTAGATCAACTTCCCGGGGTCATAAATTTTTCATACAATCTCCCTTTTAGGTGCATGATATCTCATTGGAAAGAAATATCCAAGGAATACACATTTTTTCATCACACTATGGCTAGAGCCTCTATTGTGACAATGGTGGGCCCAAAAAACATTGTTTAGGGCCTCAAAACGGTCTCAGAAGTTTAGGACCTAAAAACTAGAAAAAAAAGCTTACAAAATGGAAATTGGTCTTTGAGCCAGTGGAATAGATGGGTGGCCAGCGATATCCACCTAGATCATTAGTTTGGGGTCTTATGTGAAATTTTTCCAAATTTGTCAATATTGAGTACAGATCCTTAAAGGCCTAAGCCTGGACCACATGTCGATGGAATTGTTGGTTCTATCAGTGATGCTACCTCAGATATGGTTCCATGCTAGATGAAACTAATGATTATTCATAATCATGTGGTTGTTCAAGATCATGCTTTGACATGTCCCCCTCTCAATACATCCAACCTACATGTTTTGTAGATAAATAATCCAAAGGGTTACGAAAAACATAGAGAAGAAAATAAGAACAAGGGTAAAAAAGGAGGTGGGAATAATAATAATAAAGCAAATAAATATGATAATAATTTTCGAGGGGAAAATAAGGAAAATAAGAAATTTAGAATTTCCTTGTAAGATGTGAAAAGATGATCATCTAATTCACTAATGCCCCAAACTTGAAGAGTCCCAACATTTATTGGCATATTAGCATCCAATTGTGTTAACCAACCCTTTCCAACAAGGACAACACATGACTTCGAGAACTTCAAGTAGTATAGGAAATATGCAAATCGGAAACTAGGGGGCACCCTTCCATGATAGTAATTCATCAAATGTCTATATGATGGGATCAAATATTCAACTATTGACCAGGGCTTGTAGCTACAATAACCCTAAGTATACTTTTAAGGAAAAGGAATCCCTCGAACCAAAAAATCATCTACATATTATTATTGCAGAAATCTCACTAGTATGGTAAGTAGATCTCCTTATGACCTTCGTATTGATCCTAGATAGATAGTGGGGCTAGACTTCTATCATTTTCCTAGACTCAAGCAAATGGATTCACAATTAAATTAAGGAGTGGGAGAGATAGAATACCTTTCATTATAGGTTTTCCTTCATATATTCTGGTTGATGCATATCTAAAGTTCCAACTCCAACCTCCACAACCAGGGATGATTTTAAGGATGGAAATTTATTTTAAAATGTAGAAAGCTTGGCAAATCTTACTAATCCTTCATATGCCAACTATAAATGTTTGGTGATATTTTTGTAAAAATATTCAAATTTATAAGGATTTTATATAGTTTTCATAAAATTTTGGCAATTCTTAAGGTAAAATAATTTTATCCTATAGAATTTGGGCGAATCATTTTTAAAATAGTGAATCTCAGTTTTGGAAAAACCATGGAAAAACATCCCATGAGAAAAATTGATCCCCTAAAATCATCCATGTCCACAACCTCCTTCTATCACACAAAATAAGAACAATGCCTTTCTACCTCTCTACTTGGCATTGGTGATCCAGATTATTTTGAGAACGAAATGAAGGTGGAGAAATAACAATGAAATATACATAGATATTGCAATAAACAAAGAGATACAAAAATGAACAATTTGGATTAAATGAGAGAAATGTAAAGAAAGTATAAAGTTATAGAGTGAATGACTCACAAGAATGGTGGCAACTTATCTCTCAGAAGAGATGTGATGGCTACGCTCCTTCGCAAGAATGTGGTTACAATGAGGCTACAAAGGCCTTTTTCACATAAATCATAAATGATTAATCCATAAACATCCAAAAACATAACCCTAGCATATGAAGCATCAAAATTCATGTGGGCCCCAATGGGGTAAGTTGGTACATCAGCTTCTTGGGGTCGTAACTTTTTCATACTATCTTCGTTTTAGGCACATGATAGATAGTTGGAAAGAACTATTCGAGGCCTACACATGTTTTCTTCACACTCTGAATATATTCTAGAATGTGATTGTGGAAGACCCAAAATACATCATTTAGGGCCTCAAAACAATCCCAAAAGTTTAGGACCCGAAAATAGAAAAAAACTACCAATATTGAAATTGGTCTTTGAGCCAGTGGAATAGGTGGGTGGCCACCGATATCCACCTATATCACCATTAACCCCTTATTAATGAATGTTCTCCATTTCTTCAAGTTCCTACATCAGATGAGGAAACTTCTTTTGAACCTGACTCCTGGTGATACACTTTCCCTGATGAAGAAATTTCCCTACTTTGACGACCCGATAGAGTTTGATAGTCTGTTGGCGTATGTCCTTTGTCTTGGTGTCCATGATCCAATCAATTTTTTACTATTTGATGTAGGAAGGATTGATTTATGTAGGGTCCAATTACTCGGCCGCATCCGAAGTGTCCAGGACAGGTGAAAAATATGGTCAGAGAAGTTACACCTTAAATGTTGGGTGCAATATAAGGAAAGGAGGAACACTTAATTCAAAATCATTCTCACCCACATCCTTGGTTATGGTTAAAGGACTGTATCAAAGTTTGTGCATCTTCTAATGGGTTTTTTTCAGGTTCTCTTTCTACAAATTCAACCAGACCTTATCTCCCACCGTAAATTTGTGCAGTACCTGATGTTGATCATGGTGTTGCTTGTACCTAGAATTGGATTTCTGCACAATATCATAAATTTTTTGTTTTATGTGCTATATATGCTCAAACAAATTGGCTACCCAATCAACCTTTGTCTGAGCATGGGAGGACTCTTCCTGTGTGACTACAATGGGGACCAATGGTTGGAAACCCAAGCACACCTTAAAAGGGTTGTGGCCAATAAGGATCTGGAGGGATATGTTCTAGTTATGTTAAACATAAGGAAGGATTTCATTCCATGTGCGTGGATATACATTCGCAGGATATGGAAAATCATCATTTTGACTATAAATGTTGTCATCACACTCTAGCTAAAGCCTATAGTGTGACTATGGCAGGCCCAAAAGATGTTGTTTACGGCCTCAAAATGGCCCCAAAAGTTTAGGACCCAAAAACTAGCAAAAAACTACCAAAATGGAAATTGGTCTTTGATCCAGTGGAATAGAGTGGTGGCCACCGATATCCACTTGGATCATTCAGAATCCTATATATAACTTGAATCTAACATTATCTATAATGGAATAAACCGGATCTATATTATGCAATTCAATTACATAATAAAGATAGGGGAAAACCAATGATCTATTGATTAATATGAAGGAATTACATCGAATCCATACCTTAGTGATGATGCATCCTCCTTAGCTCCTTGATCCTTGCTCCTCCTCAGCTTCTTGATCAAAGTATGAATTTTGATTCTGGCTATTCTAAATAGCAGTAGATCCTTTGCAATTGGACAACATAACTCTGCAAATGATTCTTCCCCTCTTACTCAATACTTGCATTCTTTATATAGATCTTTGGAATACTATTGGGAGAGCTTCTAGATCTTATAGAACCCAATAGAGACTCGAATTATATCAGTTCCTAGGCTCATGCCATGAATATACAAATCATCCCTTGCCTATATCTTCGTAAACTGTCCAGTCTAGAAGGTTATAGATATTGTATCTTATAGCAGTATAGATGAAAAGAACCAATCATCATGTGTTGTTTCCTATAAGTCCTGCGACGACCCTAAAGAAAGTCCCAAATACTAAGATAGAGATGTGTGAATTCATCTTCTTCTTGATTCCCTTATGACATGTATGTTACAAGGAAAATATCTCTATGGCATGGGGTAAACCACAACAGACAGAATGACATGTAGAAATCAACTCTAATCCTAAGTATTCTATACAAATGAAATGATAACAAGACAAGGTCAATAGGTTACCTCGTCCATACATTCGATGAACACCACTGTTGAGCACACAACCCAAAGATTTATACCTGCAACTTGTCCTCAACAACCAATATATGCAAGCATATGGTGATGATATATAATTTTATCATATATATTAGCATAATCCATTAACATACATGAAAAATATGCCCATGGAATAATAATTCAAATATTTGCAAGATATCAATTGGATGAGAAAAGAGAATTTCTATTAAAATAATAAGCATAAGTATGTAGGTGACAAACTACTATAACGACACATATCGAAACCAAGAATCTAAGTCCCTCCAATTGGGCCTCCACCATTTCAATCCTCCACCAAAAGCAAGCTCATATAAAAGAGATAATGAGATTCTCCATCAAAAAGAAGGAAGAGCTTGGGCATTGAAAAATGAGTTCATAATTTCAAGGATAAAGGGATGCAGACTCAATGTGAAGTGAAATTTCTCCAGAGTATATTTTCTCTAAAAAATTTCTATAACAGATGCCCCCTAATGTGTGAGGTCAAAGGATTATCTGTGATAGCTGAAATACATTATAATTCCCAGAAGTGGAGTAATGGAGACTTAGCTGGAAGTGCTAGTTACTCATGAGAATATTACAATCCATAATGCCTTTATACACATGGATACCAATATGAATTACATTGCAAATCCATGTTGAAATATACCAAATATTTTTTCATGGAAATGAATTAGGAAATAGAAATTAGACACATGAAATACGTTTTCATAGTCACGAACACAGCCCAGTGGAATCCAGTCTCAAAATCAATCTGAATATAACTATATACAATGGAGTACAATCTAATCTCCCATGATCATTGAAGTCATATAGGTGTTGGTCCAATGAAAGACAACAACAAAATATGAATGTTTCTACTATGAACTGGAGTTGTTCTACACTATCCTATGAAGGTGCAAGTCTACATCATGTGAATAGAGGAATTGATGTCGAACATAATGAGACTTCATTTGATTACCGGTCATTAAGGTATACCATTAACAAATGCGAGATAACCTACCGATAATGAAAGTAGGTATCAAGTCACCAAGTACATTCTTACAAGTGTGAATAAGGGTTTTGAAGTCGAACACTTGAAGAATCCATCGAACAGGAAACATTGATGTATTCCCAATTGTCGATGGTGAGAGAACCTGCCACTTATGACTGCAAGCCTCTAGGTACTCATAGGACTCTAGGTCTCATTTCTAGAATAGATGAGTTGAATTCAATGGAAGGAGACCCACTGAAAGGATATCATTAGGGAATCTCTCATTAGTCAGCACAAGGTACAAATCAATATCTTTATGATTAGGAGGAGCTTAGACAAATAGGATGTTCATGAACCAATGACCCTGTGTGTATTTCGCATGCACAAAATGCAAGTAGTGGATGAAAAATACCCTCTGAAT
Organism: Picea engelmannii; assembly: GCA_009831015.1. Classification (NCBI taxonomy): domain Eukaryota; kingdom Viridiplantae; phylum Streptophyta; class Pinopsida; order Pinales; family Pinaceae; genus Picea; species Picea engelmannii. The sequence goes on along the minus strand of ML779578.1, from coordinate 339,282 downwards.
AGTAGCCAATAAGGAAGACTTTTGAAAAAGGAGAGGAAAAAACCAATAAATCTAATGGAATACAAGACACTGCATGAATCCCAATGTGTGATTAGATTTCTTATCATTGAACACAAGGGAAACCCCCAATGATGAATGAGGATATGACGATTGTTGGGTTCAAGGTTACCTACCCATAATGAAAGTAGGACCAGGGTGCATGGTAGGACTACAACTTCATGTGACTATGAGACACACTGAGGGTATGGAGAATATGTAAAGTCAAGAGTTCTAATAAATGGCCAAAATAGGCTTATAGACTTCCTTTGAACAATATCATGAGACATATGGATAACTCAGGCATCATATACTTGATGATGAAACTTTGTGATGCAGGAGTCATAAACAAACTTTCCATAAGGACTGGAAGAATAACCATTCGGAAGAGTAAAATATAAGTAAAGAACTCAGCTTCCTAAGGTTGTGATAAACCCAAACTTTTGATGATAGTGGACTCAAATATGTCCAATGGCGACACAACTACTATTGATATGAGATAATATTATTTTCACGACCGTCTTTTTTTTGTTTTTTCATAGGAAAGGAAATGTTATGATACAAGAGAGGAAACAAGTGTTATGATTAAGCAACTAGATCCAAATAGTGGAACATACCTATGCTCAATGCAAGGAAGTGCATGCGGGGCATGGACACCCGGGGGATGTTTCCTCTTAGGGTATAAGGTGTCAAGCTGCAAAGGATATAAACCAGGATCTACTTGGCTAGTGATGGAAATTGTTGAGGTAATATGCTTATAGAGAGAAAGAAGGAATCCACAATAGGCTCAATACTGCAAGAAGGAGGATGGAATTTGATTACAACTTAACACCAAAGTATTTCCTTTTTCGTAGAATTAGTCCCCTAGGCTCGAAAAAGTATAAATTAATACCAGGAGAACTCTTCTAGCAAATGTTGACTAGAGTATTCATTTTTTGTAAGTAGTATATTTGGTCCAAAAAAGGGTTAAACTTACACCAAATAGACGTCCTTTCAAAGACATTTAACGAGTGTGAAAGAGACAAGTTCACTCGGCAATATTTTCACCATTTTTTTAGAGAGTCGGAAAAGAGATTAAACAATACCCAGGTGTGAGTCCCATAGGTGAAGGTCAAAATGCTTGTGAGTAAGAATATAAGGTTCGAACACAAAGTCATATCAGAACTAGAAGGAATTCTTGGTCCTATGGAATAACTTTTGCATGGGCACCAAATAGCACAAACGTTCTAACTAGGGTACCCATGTCATTAATAAATGTGTTTGTTCCTAAGGTATATAGATCACAGTCATAAAACAATGTAAGAAAGAAAAATGGAGTGACAACCTAGCCTATATGCTAGTGAAATAAAATACATGCTAAAGGAATGAACAAGCGGTATGACGCTATAAACCACAAAAAATATTGCACAAAACCACCAAAACCAACTCTTTCCACTGTACTATTAGTCCATAAGGTCAAAAAATCATCCCAAACTATATGAAGTGGGTAAAACATTTCTACTAATAGTAAAAATAGACCATTTTACCATACCATTTGAGTTTTTTCACCCACATAGTGCATTTTAGGGCGTTTTCCCCACGATATTCAAGTTTCAATTGTGGAAGTTACGATCAATGGAATTAGCAATCGTCTGGACCAAGTAACTTCCCTTCCCCTCCTATTCATTTATAGCGGTTTAAAATTCAAATGTAGTCCTCATTTTTTGAGTTTTAGAGGGCGCAACATGTAAACTAAGGTGTACATGGGTGATAGTTCATCTAGTCGCGTAAATACCTCCATTTACATGGGAAAATCAAATCTTGTCTGCGTATATGAAACCCTCTATGTGATTGTTAGCATGTTAGCCCATGTACAAGTCCGTAAACAAATTTTTGACAAACTTTAACTCGAAAAATGACTTTCCTTTGGTAGGATGGTGATTGAATTGAGGGAGAGGGAGCATGAAGAGGTAGATGCAACAATGTAAAGGGATGCACAGGCCCAAATAGCTTTAAAAATATGTGTCCTTTATAAATTTTGGGCTATCAAAGGAATGAGGGCTCAAGCGAGGTTACTCCAAGTGCTCGTAAACTATTGGGATCTGGAGATAGAGGCCTTTAATCTTGATAAGAAACCATTGAGGATTGAAGTGGATGACATATATTTTATCATGGAATTGTCTCGTTGTGGTGAGGTAGTGAATCTCAAGGCCTAGCAGGATAGAGGTGGTATGCCCATGGAGGAGTACTTTTCCACCCACTATGTTGCAGGTACAAATAAATTAGGGAGCCAACTCCCAATAAGGACGATCAAGAAATTGAGATTAAATATCTTTTCACTTATTTTTACACAAATATTGGGGTCGGCCACGTTTCACCAAGAGTCAAGGCCACTCATGTTCTATGTGGTGGAGTGTTTATGACCCACTTTTTATGATTGGTGTACCTCGTTGTTGGCTAAGATGAAGAGCCAGTTGATGGATTGCAAACATGGAAGAAATATAAACTTCATATTTTCATCTATTCTATGTATTTTTTTCTTTGAGATGGTTCCAGGCATGAGCCCTAGAGTAGAGATTATTATACACAGACCGTGCAATCTATCCATGTCATGGTGGACCTATGTGATGAGTTGGTTAGGAGGTGGTAGGGTTCCAACACCCTACAATCATGATTTATTTTTCTGGTGGTGTCGAAATGTCATAGCCATTGATGGGATCGACTACATAAGGGATCCAGATATTCCTTTTCCACAAGGTTCCACCTATGGTGATATTGGTAATAAAAAAATTTATATATTTCATTTTTTTGTTTTTTCAAAAATAATAAACAATGCAAATATTTTTGTATGGTATCAACTATTGACAATTTCTTTCTCACACAAATGTAGGTCCACAATGACCAGATGGATTCCCATGACATCAACAGAGGATCCAGTGAGATGAGCATGTAGGAGGAGATGCGACGAGAGCATTGAATAATGTGTAGGGGAACCTATCTGGATTGACACACAGGATCCCTATGGTTCAAGTGGAGGATCTTTTAGAGGCTATCTAGCAACAGGTGGTGGGTGTACCATGTGTGTGGGTGTGACTCTTCTGACATATCGCAAACAATGTAGTCTACTATCATGATATTCATTTGGTTCCATTGTCGTAGATTCCATGGTCATATATATATCGGCCATATATGTATTCTGAGGGTGTGAGACCCATTTTTTACTATGACACCATATTTTTTGAAAAGATGAAATATAAAAGTTTTGGTCTTCATCTTTACTTATATATGTTACAACGTGTACATGCATGAATGTGTTTACTTTACTTTAGTTATGTGAAAAACTCCAATCTAAAACATAATTAGCATATGCATCAGCTACATGATTAGAACTTCTAGGTATGTGATTATAAGTAATAAATTCATAGTATCGTTCCAAAATTCATACTCGTAGGAATCGTTAGAGTAGAGCAGGGTCTCACACATAGTAATTGTTGTTTAACTGACATACGACTAACTGGAAATGAAATTGAGAAAATTGTTCAAGAATTTCTCACTGCATGTGTTATCCGTCCTAGTATGAGCCCCTCCTCTTCTCCTATGTTCATGTTCCTTAAGAAAGAAGGCTCTTGGCACATGTCCCCTGACTTTCGTTCCCTCAAGAAACTCACCATCAAAGACAAATTTCCAATTCATGTCATTGACAACCTTTTGGATGAATTGAGTGGTGCCCAGTTATTTACTAAACTTGATCTTTGTTATTTCTACCACCAAATACGTATGAATGAGGAAAACATTCCTAATACTTCATTTCAAACTCATGAGGGACACTAGCAGTTTTTGGTCATGCCCTTTGGCTTGTGTAATTCTCCCTCAACTTTCCAAAGCCTCATGAATCATGTCTTCCGTCATTTTGTCTTATTTTTCTTTGATGATATCCTCATCTATAGTAAAACCTAGACAACCAATCTTTCTCACATGGATCGAGTTCTACATATGCTCTCTCAGCACCAACTTTTCCTCAAACAATCTAAATGTTATTTTGGCACCTCAAAATTTGAGTACTTGGGTCATATTGTTGGCAAGGAAGGTGTCAGGGTGGATCCTAAAAATATTGAAGCTATGAAGGATTGGCCTCACCTAAAGACTCTCAAAATATTGGGTGGATTTCTGGGTTTAATAGGATATTATCGCAAGTTTGTTAAGAATTATGGCAAGATTGTGGAACCTCTCACTGGTCTCCTTAAAATGAATTCCTTCACTTGGAATATTGCAGTTGATCAGGCCTTTCAAACCTTGAAGGCATCCATGTGCACCAATCCATTCCTATCCCTTCCTAATTTCACAAAGACCTTTGTCCTAGAATGTGATGCTTCAGGGAGAGGAATTGTTGCAGCCCTTATGCAAGATGGTCAGCCTTTGGCCTTTACCAAAAAAACCTGTCAGAGTGACATTTGCACCAATTAATCTATGAAAAGGAAATGTTGTCTATTATGCATGCAGTGGATATTTTTCAACCTTATCTATAATGTTAGTGCTTCCAAATTAATAAATATCATAAAATCCTCAATTATTTTATGGAACAACACCCTCCCTCCCCAGAGAAAAAAAAATGGGTGACTAAGATTTTTGGATATGATTATGAGATCATTTACAAGAAAGGAAAATACAATGTGGTTGTTGATGCACTTTCCATAAAATATGAAGAGGAAGGGTCCCTTTCTTCCCTCTCCTTCATTGTACTATATTGGTTGCAAGAGTTTCACTAGGAATGGCTACAAGATCCCCAAATTTTTCATCTGATCCAACAATCGTAGGCCAATTCTCCAGTTTCTGCAGGGTACTCTTGGCACAATGATGAGCTTTGCTACAAAGGCCATTTGTATTTAAGTAAGCATTCACAACTTAAATCCACAGTACTTTATGAGCTTCATGCTACACCCACAGCTAGGCACTTAGGGTTTACCAAAACCTATGACCATGTCAAACGTTATTTTCCTAGGATGGTATGAAATAGGAAGTTCGCAATTTTGTGGCAGAATGTGATGTTTGTCAATGCAAAAAGGGTGAAATAGTCAAAGCTTCTGGAACACTGCAACCACTTCCAATTCCACCTGCTCTTTGGAAGGATATATCTATGGATTTTATTGTGTCCATACCTAAATCGAGCAATAAATCAATCATGATGGCGGTCATTGATCGTCTTTACAAGTGCTCTCATTTATGTTCTCTTCAACACCCATTTACTGCCTCCACTGTGGCTCAAATTTCCATGGATCAGGTCTTCAAGATTTATGTCATGCCTCATTCTATTGTTTATGATCAAGACCCCACTTTCACCAACATTTTTTGGAAAGAATTGTTCATCCTACAGAGCACCCAATTGCATCTCAATACAACTTATCATCCCTCTACTGATGGTAAAAATGTTGTCAACAAGTGTTTGGACACATATTTGAGGTGTTTTGTATTGGAAAGGAAAAATCAATGGGATCAATGCTTACCACTATTTGAATGGTGGTACAACACTTATTACCATACAAATACCCACATGACTCTATTTGAATAATTATATGGACAAAATCCACATTTAGTTCTCTCATTCCTTCCAGGTGTCTCGAAGGTCCACGTCGTTGACCAAACACTTACAATTCGAGAGGCTGTTCTTTGTACCCTTAAAGATAATTTGGTCATGGCCCAGAATCACATGAAGAAATAGGCAGATCAAGGTAACTCTGAACATCAATTTTCTAAAGGATACCACATGTTTCTTCAACTACAACCTTATAAGAAAACTTCTCTCAAAGATGACCATTGTCAGAAACTGGCGCCCAAATTTCATGGTCCTTATACCATTCCAAAGCATGTGGGATAGTTGGAATATCAGTTAATGTTTCCCAGTCATTCTAAGATCCATATTTTTTTTCATGTCTCATCCTTAAATAAGGTGATTAGAACTAAGTTCCAAACTCAAACTAGCCTTCCCGAGTTGGATGAAGAAGGATCCATCCAGTTGCATCCATAAACAATTTTGGACCAATGTGAGCATCGTCCATGTCAACGCACCATCAATGAAGTGTTAGTCCAGTGGAAAGATGCAACTCCATTCGATGCCACTTGGGAACCAACTACCACTCTACAATAATTTTCTCATCTCAAGCCTTGAGGACAAGGTTGTTTTTAAGGGGGAGGACATGTTAGGGACCCAACCTCCCTAACCCCTCACGTAGGTAGAATAATATATTTCCATGTAATAAATACCAATATTAATAAGGACTAACAATGAGGAATGATAAGTCAAATGTAAGAAGACCTAATAGAATCTTCTTCTTCTAGAAGGATCTTCCTCTAGATTGTTCTTTTGGATAGACATATTTAGTGTAAACGGGAGTAGACGATATGAGAAGTTGTGTCTTGGATATTATTGTAATAGAGCTTTGTTGTACTAGAGGTTTTCCCCTTGAAGAGGAGAGTGAACATTGTCATCATTAATCAAGGTGCTCTTTATGGTGTTAGTCTGGTATTATTCTGGTATTTTTCTAGTTATATAATTGTGTTTTGTCGATTTCTAGATAAAATATTTCTATTATGCATACTATTTGTATCTGGAATAATACAATGGTGGACAGGTGTAGGCAATGTCATATCTCATTGAACATCAAGAAATGTATTTTCAGTTCACCTTTTTGGATATTTTTAGGACATGCGGTATGTAGATAGGGTTTACTGGTTGACCCTGCTAATATTACTGTAATTGTGAACTTACCACCACCAAAGTCAATGCGCCAGTTAAGAGACACACTTGGACATACAAGGTAATACAAAACAATTTCAAGGGGTATGCACAGATTACCTCATCAATGAAAAAGTTGTTGAAGAAGGACACCAAATTTCAGTGGAAAGAGGATTGTAAACGAAGATTGGATACTTTGAAGAAGAAGATGGTGACAACACCTATTTTAGTGTTTCCAGATTGGGGAAAAAAAAATCATGTGCATGTAGATGCATCAACAATAGCACTTGGATAAATTTTGGTGCATCTAGGAGTAGGTGACCTAGATCACCTTATAGCCTTTGCAATAAGGAACTCATCAGACTCATAGAATAATTACAACACAAAAGAAAGAGAAGGTCTAGCCATGGCATATGAACTGCAGCAATTCAGACACTACTTATTAGGAAATAACTTTAAAATGTTCACATATCATTCTACCCTCAAATATTTAGTCAACAAGACAATGTTGGGGGGGAGGATCTATAGATGACTATTATTGTTTCAAGAGCTTTATTTTGAAGTAATAGTTAAACTGGGGAAACTGAATGTAGGACTAGTTCATTTATCAAGGATAACCAATGGAGAAAAACCAACTAACTTAGAAGACAACTTCCTTGATGCACAATTATTTTTAATATAGATAGTCGATGAGTACTTTGATGGTATCATTGAATTCTTGAGCACAGGATTTTCACCAAAGGAGTTTAGTACCGCACAAAAGAAAAAACTAGTAGTTAGAGTTGCAGACTATGAATTGATTGCAGGTCATTTATACAATTTGGTAGTAGACAACATATTGAGAAGGTGTGTGATGGAGCATGAACAACCCATTGTTGTAGAAGAATCTCATGAAGGTATAGTTGGAGAACACTATGCAGGAAAGGATATTGTGCAGGTATATGGTGGCCAACAATTCATAAGGATGCAAAAGAATATTGGCATAACTGTGATGTCTATCAAAGAGTTGGAAAACTCAACAAGAGGGATGAGATGCTCCTAAGGCCCCAAGTAACTAAATCTCAATAGTTGCAGCATGATGAGGAAGCCTTTTGTATAGTGTACTATAGTACAATTTAGGGAAGAAAAAGTAAAAGAATACATAAAAAGTAGAAAAAAAGAAGAAAAATATAAAATGAGTAGGAAGTTGGTTGAATGGAAGAAAACTGGAAAAAGTAGTGTGCAATAGACATAGAGACTAGCAAGACAAGAAGTAAATTTATTGCACGCTAGATAACAATGAGAGAACAAAAATACAGTATGTTGAGGAAGAATCACAAAAAAAAATTGTAGCGCACTGGAAAATGGGAAAATGATTGGAAAAGAAAAATCAGTCATTGGAAAAATAAGGCACGAACCAAGCATTTATGAAATTTAAGGAAGCATGTCAAAGAAGCCTTGGAACATTTATGATAGTAAAGGAAAAATATCCGAGAATATTTATGGAATTTATGAGAGCACTGATATAACTGGAAAGTGTACCACATAGACCTCATTGTGAATTTGAGCATACACAGACATAAGGAGAACAAAGACGAGAGGTGAATAGGTGATTTCGAAGACGTTAGCAGGTGTATTTCAGTGACAGTGGGAATATTTACACATGATGGCACCACCAAAATTCAGAGCACCAAGAAAAGAGGCAACAAAAACCCAAAGAAACAATAGGTTTTCGTAGGAACCTGTATGGGAAGAACAAGTTCATAGACATCCGATGAGAGTGGTCTATGTCGAAGCCATTCCTTCACCACGGGATGAACCAGTGAGCACCACAATTTTGGAGGAGGAGGAGCAATCTCCTACGACAATAATGATGGATATTGATCCACAGAGAAATGCGAGGGAAGAAAACCCTTCCTTGTCAAAAACCTCGAGGCAACAATCCAGGCTCGAAGTAGCCCACCAAACTAATGGCATTGATAGTGAGAGAACATAATCCTAGGATCCAAGGTCACAACCAATGGTAGGGCCTGCACAATAAGAAGAGGTTCAAATTGAGGATATAATAGGACATTTGGATTCTGTCATGGAAGAAGAGGAACAAGAGGATGGTTCATCCATCACAGTTGTAAAGAAGAAAGGGAAACAACCCATTTAGAGATACCCACACAATTAGCTCAAGGTATCCATAGTATTATCATGCATTCTAGAGGGGGTGTAGGCCACTATAGGATTGTTGGGCTACATAGATAGACTGAGATATGGAGACCATGATGTGTCTAACATTGAAAATGCCCAAAATTCATGCAACAGGTTTACATGGAAAGCCTAGGCACATGGCCACTAGGAGATCTAGTGTTGTAGCCAAAGCAATGGATAGAAACGTACCAACATGGGCATAATAAACTTGCTCGATATTCCCCACTTTGGTAGGAGGAAATATGTCAACAATTGCATCAAGAAGTTACTTGCAGTGCTCCATGGGGGATTTTTGTGGATGGAAAAGTCGATGTCCATCGATGTGGAGCTAATTGCATTTATCACAGGACTATGATAATATGGTGAGAAGCACACGTAGTACCTAGATGATAAAAAAAGGAGAAGGCACTTGCGGAGGAAATGAAAAATACCTAAGGGACAAAAATAGGGTCTCAAGGAATAATCATTAAGAGGATCTATGAACCATCCATCAGAATGGCAACAAAAATAATGGCATCCAAAATCCTTTGAAAATGTCACAAGGAGGAGGTCCTCGTAGGAGTCGTAGAAGCAACAGTAACATAGTGCGAAAAATTCACAATATTAAATTAGGTTCCTTACTTTCTAAATCTCTTCTTGGACAAGGGCAAAGGTGCGTAGGACTTGCGGACCGAATTCCACTACACAAGGTTTATATTCCTGATAGTGATGATATCCGTAGGGATGATTTTAAGGATGGAAATTTATTTTAAAATTTAGAAACCTTGGAGAATATTACTAATCCTTCATATGTCAACTATAAATGTTTGGCGATATTTTTTTAAAATATTCAAATTTCTAATTATTTTATATATTTTTTATAAAATTTTGGTCATTTTTAAGGTAAAATAATTTTATCCTATACAATTTGGGTGAATCATTTTTAAAATAGCGAATCGCATTTTTGGAAAAACCATGGAAAATTAGCCCATGAGAGAAATTTGGCCCCTAAAATCATCCCTATAGGATGGGGGGAAATTACCTATGCACACTTCTGTGACAGAGTGGGAAAATGTTGCGCAACGCGGTATACATCCTTAGGGAACACTTCAGACCCAAAATGGAGAACCGGGAATGCTAGCACCTTCACAATGTACCTGAATGAAATGAAGGAGAAGATAGCTAGTAGCTAGAGGATAACGTCAGAGTTGGTCAACAATACCATGGGATAGCCAAGTTCAAGGCCACAAGAAAAAATATGTGGATCCAGGCGTGTTGAGATCGAAAGAGAGAGTGGTTGCAACTTCGATATTGAGTCATTGCAAAAGAAGTATATTGGGCCATCAAGGACTAGGAGGATGATTGGAAAGTACAAGTTATAACCGAAGAGATACCCAAGGACAAGGAAACTGAATATGGCCCGTCACAGACCTATGCCAAAAAAAATAAGAACAACGGCACAAGGAACTAAAGAAACAGGAGGAATAACAGGAGAAAAGAAACTACCTTCGAAGAAGAAGCCAGGTCCTAATCCAACAAAACATAAAAAGGACATCGCACTAAATATGAATGGACATACATGTAAGAAGGAGATAGGAGCACTAAAGGAAAAACTTACATCTACAACCCATCCTGAAGTCGCAGCCGAGAGATAAGAGCAGGAATCACTACAAACAAGGTTGATTGTCATAGAATCCAAGAAAGTCGTAGAACTCTTTGACAGGACTACATAAATATGGACTAGTCTTGAGGAAGATGAGAAGGTAGCATTTCATAAATTTAAGGAAGTGTGTCGAAGAATCCTTAGAACATTTATGATATTAAAGGAAACATATCCGACACGATTTATGGCATTTATGAGAGAACTTATATAACTGGAAAGTGTGCCACATAGCCCTCATTGTGAATTTGAGCATATGTGGAGATAACAAGAACAAATATGAGAGGCGAACAGGTGATTTCAAAGATGTTAGCAGGTCGATTTCAGCAGCAGTGGGAAGATTTATGCAGGATGGCACCACCAAAAGTTGGACCACTGCAAAAAGAGGCAACAAAAACCCAAAGCAACACCAGGTTGCGACAAGAACCCATATGGGAAGAACAAGTTATAGACAGTCGATGAGATTGGTTGATTTTGATGCCATTCCTTCACCATAGGATAAATCAGTGAGTGCCACAATTGTGGAGGAGGGGGAGAAAGCTCATGTGATAGTAATGATAGACATTTATCCACATAGAAATGCGGGAGAAAAAACCCCTTATGTGTCAGAATCCCCAAGGAAACAACCTAGGGTCTAAGTAGCCCACCAAGATAATGGCATTGATAGTGAGAGAACATAATCCTAGGAGCCAATGCCACATCCAATGGTAGGGACCACACAATTGGAAGATGTACAAATTGAAGATATAACAGGACTTTCAAAGTCTCTCATGGAAGAAGAGGATCAATAGGTTGGGCCATCCATCCCGCCTTTAAAGAAGAAAGGGAGACAATCCATTCAGATATCCCCATGCAAGTGTCCCAAGGTATCCATAGTATTATTGTGCATACTAGAGGGGGTGCAGGCCACCACAGGATTGTCGGGCTATGTAACACCCCAGGTTTTGAACCCCCATTTTAAACAATGTATTATTACAATGATGAGAGGCCAGAGTGCCCAAACAATTATTAAAAGGCCAGTCTGCCCAAGAAATTTAATGTTCTTATCATTATTAATAATAAATACATCATTGGCTGCTAGACGGACAAGGACTAGAATTATAGGGGGCTATGATTCCACAAGAGAGGGGGATTGAGGGGATAAATGTTTATTCCTATTTTAATTACCCTTTTGTCTAAGGGAGTGGATCAGTTATGTGAGCTTCTTGGGGGAGGAGAGGAGGTTCTTGACTCCCCATGAAAATACTTAAACCCATCCCTAGTCTGATTGGGGGATTGGCTCCTTCACTTCTACACTTCTTCTTTCATTCCATTCTTTCCCTCACACATTCATTCACTGAATGATATTTGTTTTTCACCTTGGGTTGATATCTCACTCCATTCTTTTCGTCATTCATTCATCTTCCTCATCCACGTCTTGGCTTGGAAAGGGGAAATGAATTTACAAAGAGTAGCCATGGTAATGTTGGTTGTAGTGGTCATTGGTGTAATCCATCCATGACTTGACACCTACATGTCTAAGATGCGTTGGCCTGTGTCCAKCTTGGTTCACAGCTGTGAGTCCTGAGACTTCCAAAATTTGAGATTCTGGAATAGTTGTGTTGGGGCCCTAGAAGGAGAAGGACTTCCTTAGGGACTGCGTGGCAGAGAAGGGTGGAGGTCCATTCGCTAGGGTAGTGCATGCTGGGTAGAAGAGAGTTGTGTACTTGGATTGTTGTGATTGCTGGAAAATCATGTGAGAGCTTGAGTGTTGACTGGTTTGGGAATCGAAGTAACACTATGGAACCATCCTTGTGGATTCATAGCCCTGGCTCAGGGGTCACACTTTTGTTGATATTTGGAACAGTAGCATCTACGGTTGGGTGGAACGTCCTTGTTCTGCAGCAAGTTGGTGTCACATTTTATAAATACAAGTGCTCTCTGTTATGGTATTATTTACCTGTATATGAATGTATTGTGTTGTGTATTTATTTATCGTTTAATTGAATCTTTAGAATATGCATGCTTACTGGTTATTGTTTTGCATGTCGTTAGATATTTTCTTTTATGCATCCTTATTAATTTAATAAGATATAGGTAAGAGAAAGAAGTCCCATGGTGGGCTTGAATGTGGCATATCCCGACATGTGGGTGGTCGAGGTGTGTTACATATTGGTATCAGAGCTTCAAGTTGAAACAATGAGTTGGTATGGGTCGTGTCTGTTGGTCAGAGTCTCATGGTTGAGATCAAATTCTTACCATGAAGTTTAAAAACTCCATAGGAATGGAATTGCATAATATACATGGGAGATATAACATCAGATATCCTTTGTGAGGGTTCGAAGGATCGTGACCGTCCCCTTCGAATTCAGGAGTGATCACCAATGTGGGATAAAGAGAGATCTGAGATTGTTGGATCAGAGGGTAGGTGAACCAGGGTCATTTGATGAAGGCAAAGCAAACGTTAAGTCACAACTGTCAGATCTCATTGGAGAGAAATCGATGGTGGGGAGGAATTGTAGGGATCGAGAAGAAAATTAAATTTTCTACAAGTTGTGAACCTACAATCACTCAGGATTGTTGATATTTCTAGATCAATAGATCAATGGTAGATATCAATCCCACTATGGATGAGCATTTTCGCTTTGCATAGATATACAAGGAAATTAAAGAGTGAGTGAGTTGAGTCTCCACAATCACTCGTGGTCATTGATATTCAAGAAGATGACACGTGTCAAGCGATCTCATACTTTAGGAGGAAGAAAGAAGAAGCTAAGTGAGTAAAGGACTCTCGAAAGCTCGAAGCTCCGAAGATATGGAGTAGACATAGACTGTTGATCGAAGTGGATACGTGGCATGAGATCCTTCACTCTGGTGGATAAACACTTCGGAAGAAAGATAGATGTGAAAATCCAAAACTCTCAAATTCCTGAAGCCCAAAGTTCATCTTGACCATCCATTAGCAAGGACACGTGGCACTAGATCTCTCACTTCGGATACTTAGTAATCTGGAAGGTTTGGCAAAGTGAATCACTAGGGAAAGAACTACACGAAGTCCTGAAGTAATTGAGGACTATTGATCTCAAATCAACAAGAAGTGTTGATCTTTGCAGCAGTATCTCCCGAAGTCCCGAAGTGCAGGGTTAATATGGACCGTCCGATAAGGGAGACACATGTTGGAAGATTGGCCAATTCGGGAGAATTGGAGTGTGCTAGTGTTGAACTACTGAAGCATGCAGTTTCGAAGCCCAAAGAGTCGAAGTGGTGGGGCATGATGATGTCACCTGGAGGTGATGTGGACCCTGGAAGGTTAAGCCATTAGGAAATTCAAAGTTCGAGAGGAGTGAAAGCATAAAAATTTTCAAAGCCTGAAATTCCAAAGTGACGTGGCTCACGGACGTCACCTAGGATGACGTGGAAACATGGGATGTGTGCCATGTGTCAGTGATTTTTGAACCTATGGAGGGTTGAAATGTTAGTTAGAGCATGACATGTGTCACCTGCATGATTGGGCCACATTTTCTCTTCTAGTATTTTTCCACATGGAGAAATATCGTGCAGTCTGGAGACTGGGCACTCCAGAGGAAAAAGATGTGATAGTTTGTGTTGCGTCGATAACTCTAAAATCCCGAAGAGATGAATCAATTCTCAACTATTGATCTGTGAGAGACAAGAATTAAAAGATCATCGACTTTGGGTGAAAGCACTACAGGAGAAAGTGAAGGTGAAGACTTTGAAAGTCCTGAAGTGCGGAGTATCGAAGTAGATCTTGATCGTTGATCGTGAATAAGGACGAGGACCATTGATCTGTTCCTGGTTCAAGGTTCCAAATTTTTGAAGTGCCAAGAGGGTAAGCCCTGGTTCATAGCCCAAGGTCACAGGCAAGGAAGGACCTAGCTTCTATCAGTGTGAGATTGGAACAGGGTGCTAAGGAAGCAAGATCCGCGGATAGTCATCGATTTATGAATGGAAAATCGATGATGGGGGACCATTGCAGGGAGAGGACGAAACATTAGTGGACGTTCTAGTTTGTAGCCCGCTATTTTCCAGTGCCATTGATCTCGTCGGGAAAAGGGATCAACGACCACGATTTAAAGGAGATTTAGGTGATCACTTTTCAGATTGCGGGGACAGAGCTCTCCGATAAAGAGTGAGCACGTTGTCAACCCACAATTACTGTGGACTGTCGATCTCATCCCTCAATCGATTTTCAACCACACGATATCCGATATATTAATTTCTAACACAGAAAGTGCCATTAAGGATTTGGCTGTGATTTTGAGTCTTGGTCACCTAGGGAAGTGGTTTGAAGGGAGTGCTTGTGCAGAATTAAATTATGTATCGGCTAAGGGATAACATGGAAGTGTTATATGGTGCAAATTGATACATATATGTTCTTGATGAATTGAGAAGAAAAAGGACATGTAACATGGTTTGGAAAAAAAAAAATATCATATGCATAATTCTAACAAAATGGTCACTTGCACATTTTGTAGAATTAAGAGATTAAACACGTCAGCTCAGAATGTGTATTGAAGAAATGGAAGAAGGCAGGGAAGCCTCCAACCATGATAAGGAGGTCGAAGGACAGAATACTAGAGTTGGTAATGCAGAGACAGAGTCCAATGGACGCAAGGGAAGAGGAGAGAAAGAAGCATTAATAGAAACTCTAAGAAGCTTGAAAATAGAAGTGTCGAGCTATAAAGAAGACAATGAGAGACTGATGAGAGAAAATTCAGATAAATGCTTGAGTTTTGCAAAGCTTAAATTAGATGCAGAGGAAAATGAAGAGGGGATCAAACTCAAAACAACAGGAAGAAGGCAGGTTTCATGAAAGAAGAGAGGATCGTGGAAGAATTGTTTATTCAAGAAGTGCTAGTATAACTTGTAGAAGCCACTCACCTCCTTACTCATAAAGAAATTTTTATGCATTAGAAGATTCCATAAGCAGTCCAGAGGTGTCTCCTGCTAGGCACCAGAGAAGGATACATGAAGTGGAAATTTTGCAAGGAGATATTAGGAAGCTTAAGCCACCCTCCTTTGATGGTGAAAAGAAACGGAAGATGATTTCGAAGCATGTTTTCTTGGGCTCAAGAGGTATTTTCGATTTCATAACTATTCATCAAACCTAGAAGCCAGGATTGCCACCTACCATTTACACGGGAAAGACGCAATGTGGTGGGATCAACTGAAGAAATTTGAACATATTAATGAGAGTAGGATCACTTGGATGTAGTTCAAGAAGTTCTTCCATAAGGAGTACCTCTCAAAGCATTTCTATGACAAGAAAATGCAGGATTTCTTTGAACTCCGACTGGGAAGCATGATTATGGCAGAATATGAGAAGAAGTTATTGGGATTCTTAAAATATGTTGGGTTTATAAGCTATTAAAAGGTAAATATAAAAAGGTTTTTGAGTAGATTTCCATCCTTTTATAAAGAAAATATTAGGTATGATGATCCCAAGACCTTGATTGAGGCCATCAGGAAGGATAAATATCTATATGAGCAAGGCCAGGGTAGAGAATCCCTACATAAATCTTGGAAGGATAAAAATAAGGAGAAGTTTGATCAGAGGAGGAAAGGATTCAAACCTCCCTTCAATAGGAATGAGCCTAATAGAAATCATCAAGATCAGTATTCTAAGGGTGAATCCAAGAAAGAGGACTCCTTGGGAAAAAGGGGAAGACCACTAATCCAATGTTGGGGATGTAAGGAAGATCACCTGTACAAGGATTTCACACACAAGAAAGACAGAATGAAGACCGTGCACAATGTCCAAGAGGCTACAACAGTCAAATATATGGGAAGAATCTATGCATCTTTACATGATTGACAAGAAGAGTACCAATCCAATATGATTGAGGTGGAAGGTAAGATCATAAATCATCTTATTGTTATTTTAATTTATTCAGGAGAAATTCATTGTTACATTGATCCTAAAATAGTGGATAGATTACATTTGGAGAGAAGTAAGCTTGGAAAATCAAGTTTGGTTCAGTTATCCACTGGAACCAAAAAGGGAATCCATGATATGGTCAAAAGTTGTTCCATAAGTCTTAATGGTGTGAATAGTATTGTTGATCTAAATATCATGCCCTTGGGGTCTTATGATATTTTAATTGGAATGGATTGGTTGGACAAGCATCATGTTGTCCTATATTGTCATAGCAAGACATTTACATGTCCTGATGGACATGGAAAACAGAGCACTGTGAAAGGAGTTCCAAGACCCATCTCTATAAGGGATATTTCAACCTTACAATTGATGAGATGTTTTAGAAAAGGATGTCAATTGTATGAAGCTCATTTGGAAGAGACAAAAAATATGAAGGGGCCAAGCCTTGAATTTTTCTCGATACTATAGGAATTTGAAGATGTATTCCAAGATATACTAGGGTTTCACCAAGAAGGGAGATATACTTCTCAATTGATTTAGTTCCTGGAGCTACCTCGGTGTCAAAAACACCTTACAGAATGAGCACACCAAAGTTAAAAGAATTACAAATGTAGTTGGAGGAATTGTTGAAGAAAGGGTACATACTTCCAAGTGTTTCACCTTGGGGAGCACCGGTACTTTTTTTCAAAAAGAAGGATGGAACCTTGAGGTTGTGTATTGAATTTCGACAATTGAACAAGTATACTATAAAGAAAAAGTATCATCTGCCGATAAATTGATGACCTCTTTGATCAGCTAAGTGGAGAAAATATATTTTTGAAGATTTACCTAAGGTCAGTATACCATCAAGTAAGAATCAAGGAAGGAGACATTCATAAGACAGCCTTTAGGACTAGGTATGGGAATTATGAATTTGTAGTGTTTCCATTTGGATTGACCAATGCACCAACTGTATTTATGTGCTTAATGAATGGCATATTCATAAATTATTTGTACAAGTTTGTCATAGTGTTGTTGGATGACATACTTATCTATTCTAAGTCTGAAGAGGAGCATGAACATCACTTAAGACTGGCACTACAAGTGCTGAGAGAACATCAGTTGTATGCTAAGTTGAGTAAGTGTTATTTTTATCAAAACCAGATCCATTAATTGCGACACATTTTTTTAGAGAAAGGCATAGCATTAGATCCAGAGAATATTGAAGCCATTAGAGGATGGAAAACACCCAGAAATGTGTTAGAAGACAGATATTTTATGGGATTAGTTGGTTACTACAGAAGGTTCAATATAGTAGGGTTCTCTAGGATTTATCATCCCATCACTTCTTTGCAAAAGAATGGAACTAAATTTGAATGGACACCTAAGTATGAAGAGAATTTTAATATGTTGAAGGAATTACTTACTAGTGCACCTGTGTTAAAGATTATTGACCCAAATGAAAGTTTTGTGGTATGTACATATGCATGTAAGGAAGGACTTTGGGGAGTCCTCATGC
Source organism: Picea engelmannii (assembly GCA_009831015.1). Classification (NCBI taxonomy): domain Eukaryota; kingdom Viridiplantae; phylum Streptophyta; class Pinopsida; order Pinales; family Pinaceae; genus Picea; species Picea engelmannii. Next base: position 321,344 of record ML779578.1, on the reverse strand, counting down.
AAAATGGACATTTCATTGGTTATGAGTCCAAAACGCTTAAGGAACATGAGAGGAACTATGCCACACATGACTTGGAGCTTTCTGCCATTGTCCATGCCTTGAGGATGTGGATGAATTATCTCATGGGGAGGAGCTTTGAATTAAGTACAGAACACATTGGCCTAAAGTATCTTTTTGAACAACCAACCTTGAATTCCAAGAAAACAAGATGTCTGGAATTTTTAAGTGAATATGAGCTCAATATCAAGAATATCAAAGGAAAAGAGAATAAAGTTGTCAATGCACTTAGTAGAAGAGTGCATCTCATGCATGCTACTGCTATCAGTATGCATCAGTCAGACTTGAAGAACATAATTTTAGATGATCTTGTTACAGATCAACATTACCTATAGGTAAAGGAAATCTTACAACAAAGATATGTGCAAGAGAAAATAAAGAAGTATGATATAAAGGAAGATGGATTACTCATGCATAAGAATAAAATCTACGTTCTTAGTTCGAGAGAACTGAGGAATTTTGTATTGAAGGAAATACATGATGTTCCTTATGTTGGACATCTCGGTTACCAGAAAACAATTATAGTAGTAAGAAGCCAATTCATTTGGACAAGAATGAAAAAGGATGTTGTTGATTACATCGCTTGATGTATGAAATTTCAGAAGGTGAAGGTTGAGCATAGGCACCCAACGGGTTCGTTGTAGCCATTACCAATCCCAGAGAAGAAATGGGAGGTGATAACCATTGCCTTCATAACTAAATTACCCAGGATAGCAAGGTAACATGATTCAATCATGGTGGTGGTTGAAAAATTAACAAAGGTTTCTCATTTTGTTCCTGCAAAAACAACCCATACAGTGGCTAATATTGCAGAAATTTACATGAGAGAGATTGCTAGGTTGCATGGGATACAATTGTCTCGAATAGAGATACAAAGTTTACCTCCAATTTCTAGAGGGGATTGTTTAAAGGATTTGGTACAAATCTAAATTTTATCACAACATACCATCCCCAATCAGATGGACAAATAGAGAGGATCAACTAAGTAATTGAAGATATGTTGAGAATGTATGTGATGGATAAGCCAGCTAAGTGGGAAGATTACTTGCACTTGGTTGAGTTTGCATATAATAATGGGTATCAAGATTCATTGAGAATGAGCCCATTTGAAGCCTTGTATGGTAGGAAATGAAACACTCCAGTGAGTTGGGACAACCCAACAGATAGATTGGTACTTGGGCCAAAGTTGCTCAAGGATATGGAAGACCAGATGGTCAAGATCAAGCAAAATTTGAAGGCAGCTCAGAATAGATAGAAAGTTTATGTAGATAAGAACATAATAGCTACATAATTTAAAGTAGGGCACCATGTACTTTTTAAAGTGAATCCTAAGAAAATCTCCTTGAAATTAGGTAGTTGTACAAAGTTGGCAGCTAGATTCAGTGGTCCATTTGAAATATTGGATAGAATAGGGCCAGTCGCATACATGCTTTCATTGCTTGCTTCCGTGAATGTGAATAATGTATTTCATTTATGTTTAGTAAATACATATGTTCATCATCCTAACCATGTTATTGATTGGCATGTGATTTAGGTAAAGAATGAGGGAAACTTCCAGGTTCATTCAGTGTGGGTATTGGACAAAAAGGTCAAAATGCTCAGAAATCGAGTTATAGAGATAGTAAAAGTTCAATGGACCTACTACACTCTTGAGGATGCTACCTGGGAGCATGAAGATTCCATGCAGACAGAGTATCCACATCTTTTTGAATAAAATTTTAGATTTTGATCTCTATTTGTATATGCACTGAGGACAATGCCAAAATAAGGGAAAGGGATGTAACACCCCGGGTTTTGAACCCCAATTTTAAATAATGTATTGTTACAATGCTAAGAGGCTAGAGTGCCCAAAAAATTATTAAAAGGACAGTGTGCCCAAGAAATGTAATGTCCTGATCATTATTAATAATAAATACAATGTTGGTGGCTAGACGGAGAAGGACTAGAGTTATAGGTAGCTATGATTCCATAAGAGAGGGGCCTTGAGGGGATAAATTTGTATTCCTATTTTAATTACCCTTTTGTATAAGGGAGTGGATCAGTTACGTGAGCTTCTTGGGGGAATCTAGGAGGTTCTTGATTCCCCACAAAAATACTTAAACTTGTCCCTGGTCTGATTGCTGAGTTGGCTCGTTCGCTCCTACACTTCTTCTTTAATTACATTCTTTCCCTCACACATTCATTCACTGATTGTTCGTTGCTTTTCACCTTGGGTGGAGATCTCACTCCATTCATTTCCGTCACCAATTCATCTTCCTCATCTGTGTCTTGTCTTGGAAAGGGGAGACGAACTACCGAACAATAGCCATGGTATTGTTGGTTGTAGTGGTTGCTGGTGTATTCCAGCCATGACTTGATGCCTGCATGTCTGAGATGTGTTGGCCTATGTCCATCTTGGTTCACAGCTATGAGTCCTAAGTGTTCTGGCATTTGAGATTATGGGCCAGTTGTGTTGGGGCCCTGGAAGGAGAAGGACTGCCTCAGGGACTACGTGGAAGAGAAGGGTGATGCAAGTTGGGTAGAAGAGAGATGGGTACTTGGATTTTTGTGAGTGATGGGAAAGCCTATGAGAGCCTGAGTGTTGACTGGTTTGGGAATCCAAGTAACACTCTGGAACTGTCCTTGTCGATTCATAGCCCTGGCTCGGGGGTGACACTCTTGTTGATACTTGGAACAATAGCGTCTACAATTGGGTGGAACGTCCTTGGTCTGTAGCCAGTTGGTGTCACCTTTTATAAAGATAAGTGCTCTTTGTTATGGTATTATTTACCTGTATATGAATGTATTCCAATGTGTATTTATTTATCGTATAATTGAATCTTTAGAATATGCATGCTTATTGGTTATTTTCGTGCATGTCGTTAGATATTTCCTTGTATGCGTCCTTATTCATTTATAAAGGTATCAGTAAGTGAAATAAGTCCCGAGGTGGGATTGAAGTTGGTGCACCTTAGCCTGTGGGTGGTCAGGGTGTGTTACAGGCTACATAGATAGACTGATATATGGAGACCATGATGTGTCTGACATTGAAAAATTCCTAGAATTTGTGCAATAGGTATACATGGAAAGCCTAGGCACATGGCCACTAGGAGATATGGTGTTGTAGCTAAAGAAATGGATAGAATGGATGTTCAACACATGCATAATAAAATTTCTCGAGATTCCCCACTTCGGTAGCGGTAAATATGTTAACAAATGCATCAAGCAGTTACTTGCAGTACTCCATGTGGGATTTTTGTGGATGGACAACCCAATTTTGATCAATGTGGAGATAATTTCATTTATCAGGGGACTGTGATCAGATGGCGAAAATCCCACGTACTACCTGGATGATAAACAAAGGAGAAGGTAATTTCAAAGGAAATGAAAAAGACATACAGGACAAAAATAGGGTCACGAGGAATAATCATTAAGCGGATCCATGAACCAGCCACTAGAATGGCAACAAAAATAATAGCATGTCAAATACTTCAGAAATGTCAAAAGGAGGAGGTCCCCGTAGGACTCGTATCAGCAACAGTAGCATAGTGAGAAAATGCACCATTTTAAACTAGTCTCCTTACTTGCTAAATATCTTCTTGGACGACTGCAAAGGTGCATAGGACTTGGGGACTGAATTCCACTACTCATGGTTGATAGTGTTTATAGTGATTATAGGATGGGGAGAAACTACATATGCGCACTTCTGTGACAAAGTGGGAAAATGTTGTGCAATGTGGTATATGTCCTTAGGGAACACTTCAGACCCTAAATGAAGAACCGAGAATGCTAACACCTTCGCAATGTACCTAAATGAAATGAAGGAGAATATAACTAGTAGCTAGAGGATAACTTCTGAGGTGGTTGCATAGTACCAGGGGATAGCCAAGTTCAAGGCCACAAGACACAATATGTGGATCCAGGCATGTACAGATCCAAAGGGAGAGTGGTTGCAAATTTGATATTGCTTCAATGTAGAAGAAGTATATTGGGCCATCAAGGACTGGAAGGATGAATGGAAATTTCCAGTTATAACCAAAGATCTACCCAAGGACAAGGAAATTGAAACTGGCCCGTCATAGAAATATGCAGGAAACATAAGAATGACGACAAAATGAACTAAATAAATAGGAGGAAGCACATCAGCAAAGAAACTACCTCCGAAGAATAAGCTAGGTCCTAAGCCAACGACACAGAAAAAAGACATCGCACTAAATATGAATTGATATAAAGGTAAGAAGGAAACTTTCCTCACGCAAGAAGAACAGGAGGCCCAGAGCTATTATCCCACCGAGCCATAGGACAGCRGGCTACCCCTTTCACAACTGAGACGTGGGAGGCAAACACCTACCGCTTATTTCTTTTTATGATCTGCACCTGAGAGCACCGAACAAAGCCAGCGCATCCCCACCTACCAGCATTGTACCTTCCCACAACAGGGAGCGCACCTCATCCCATATTATCGACAAGCATATCGCAAACATAAGATCATACAGGACCTCATATTCCATCTATTAGACCCGATATTTTTTTTTGCACTACGCAGAAAAGAAGGAATAAGTAGGCGGGATAAGACAGAACAGGAAAATCCAATGATATAATCCCCAACAGAGGCAAGGCCACCCAAGAGGTCTATCATACAAACAGGGGGGATAGGTAACAAAAGCAAGGAACATAAGAATATCCCTGAATACATAATTACCCAGGATGACACACAATTGGTAGCAGAGACAGTTCAGAGGTGCACAAATGAAGAATATGAGGAAGATAACCAAATGGAAATAATTATGAAGGAATTGAAAGAGGTTAGATAGGTCCTCGAATGACTACAAACAACATGGACACAGGATAAAGGAAATGGAAAAATGTAGCGATTGACAGAGGAAGAGGATAGAACCACACACAAGATGAAGAAACAATACAAATCATAGTGCATCCAAATAAAAATTTCATCATTACATAGGACATGCTACAAAAAGAGGAGGAAATAGCACAAAATCCACTGAAATACTTGGAACAATTCGAGTTGGTTTTAGAAAAAATACCAACGAAATCACTCTACAAGTTGAAATTCAGCGTCACACAGGAAGTACAGTCATGGGCAATGGATGATGAGACAAACATAGAAGTAACCAAAGATGGTAAGGAAGGGATACAACTAGTAATAGATAAATTCAAGATGGACACACATGAAGAGAAGTAGTGTGTGAATAACCTAGAAAATAAACTAGATGAAGTCTTCAAAACAATTACAAAGAGTGTGCAGGCAGCAGAGAAGCACAAAAGAACATATACAAATTATCGTGCATAAAATCTAGTGGTATAGGAAGGATATAGACGAACTAAAGGAAAAACTTACACCTACAACCCCTCTTGAAGTCACATCCGATAGATAAGAGAAATAAGCACTACAAACAAGGATTAGTGTGATAGAAGCCAAGGAGGTCACAAAACTATTTGATATGACTATGCAAATATGGACTACTCTTGAGGAAGACATGAAGGTCCAATAGTTGGATCAACAAGAAGAACAAGTAAATGTTGCAATGTAAAATTTGAAGAAGCAACAAAAGGAAATGAGCATCATCAAAAGGTTTAAAGGAATATAAGATATGAATAACATGCAGATTGAACTAAATACTGTGCAGAAAAATAAATAGAAAAGGTAGGCTCAATTCGAGCCATTCCAGGAGAAAGCAATACAAATAATTTCAGAAATGGAGATAGAAAATACAAGGATGGAACAAGATCATACAGAGAGTGCAAATTTCTTGAATGAACATATTAAATCACATATGGTAAAGGCACTAATAGAGAAAATTGCATAGGAAAAAGAAAAAGGGGAGGAATTGGCAGGAAAGTTCCACGATTTGGAGAAGGTTGTGCAAGGAGCACACATCGATTGAGAGGCTAGGGATGAGCCACATGTCAATTTTGGCGATCTATTGGTGCATGCCTATTTTGGGGAGAAAATCCAATTTTGGAGTGTGTTCCATATGTGTAAGAAAAGAAACATGTTGAAGATGGAGGAAAAGTTGTATGTTGAATACTAAGCAAAATCAACACAACGCACATGCGGACAAGCCTAGCCATGTTAGGTTTAGGGTTTTTGATATGATTGTAATGGACATGAGCCAATAGAGTAGTATAACTAAGTGCCTAGGAGGACTAGTAGAGGTTGGTTAATGATCTAGAGAGTAAGAGAAAAGCACTAAGGAGGTTGGTCTTATAGGGTTAGGTCACAGGCTATGGATCCTGGTGTGGTATAGTCTGCCTCACAGATTTAACTTGTCATAGTTTTTGGTTGTAATCATGAAAAATGTAATTTTCACAACACTGTCTTTGAATAATGATGAATAAAAGAGAACAAGAGACAAATCTTTGTGGATGTATCCCCGGGGGGGTGAACCACAGTAACCATGTTGTGTTAATGTGTGTGAATGGTTATTTTATTGTTTCTTCTATTTATCAGTTAAATAATGAATGTTTAGCTTATATTATTACAACATGCATGCATGGTTTCCTTAATGAATGAATAATATATCTATATGGATGAGTAATAAATATGATGCATAATAAATATACCCACTTCACATTCTCAATCCTTTACCTGATTGCAGACATGTGAGTTTTGCAATCCCCCATAAGCTATCTTGGGTGAGACTATGTTTTTCACTATGTACACAGTATTTCCTTCTCGTTTACCAGGAGGGTTGATAGTTTGAGGGTATTTTTGGTAAAATTTGATATTAGAACCTGGGCCATCCCAAACATCCAACATCATTGTTGTATACAGGTTGGACTTTCCAATTGTTCAGATTTGGATCAGGTTGAGCAGGTATCTGAGGTTGATTAGGAGGAATGTTTTTTTAAGTAATCTTGTTTTGAGGAGGAGGAGGCAATAATGGAATTTGTTGGTAATTTTGTGGCCTCCATCCTTGTGATGGTTGATTCGACTAATTTTTTGGCATGCTAGGAAAAGATTGGTATGGAGGAGGAATTGGAGTTCCTTGGTATTTCCAAGGGTTTGGATTTGTCCAAGGTGTTGGGTTATAAAACGGTTCAGGAGACATTTGTGTTGGCGTTCGGAAGTCACTCCTGGATTGCTAGCAGGAGCAGAGCCCGAAGCCCATCAGATTTAATGTCATGGTTTGTTTTAAAGGTTGATCAAATGGTGGGAAACTCGGAACAACACAATCTCAACTCAGAAACCGGACCAGGCATGCATGAACGAATGAGGTCTTGTATAAATTTCAAACAGTGAGTCGTAGTAAAAGGGTGAGTATGTAGAAGACTTATGCAAGAAGGCGCAGTGATCCACGATGAACATCAGGTTCATCACAGACTTAGAGAAGAAGTGCATTGAAACGCAAAATCCTTTTACATTCAAATACATAAAACCAGAGGGCACGACAACGCCACAACAAATCCTTTATTGCAACAAGCTGCACTACTGTGAATCCTCAGGCAAAAGATGAAACCAAGATGGATAAGAAAGGAAATTGTTTGTTATAAACCAAGAAGTCTCAAACACAGAGGCATAACCAGGAAACCAGAGTATGGCTGAAAATTTACAGTCGGGAGCTTAGCTCTACCATCGATAGATACCAAAATGGAAAAAATGCCTACATATACTCAAAATAACAACAGCGGCGGAACCAAGAAACTGCATTGAAGGCTTTGCGTCTGCATGGCTTCTAACAACACGGAGCTGCGATCTTTGAATGGTCGTGCAACTTATGGCAGACGTGATCAGTTTTCTGACAGTTTATTCGGCGACTCGACGTGCTTTTAATTCTTTGCGGGACGCCCCCATTATGGCGGAGACGATGTCTAACCACCACCAACCGCTTCAATAACTGCTTCTTGGGATTGATAACGGCCCAGCCAACTCAGCATCTCGAGATAGGGAACACTTCTCGCGTTGCCACCTGGCACGATTGAATGGCCTGAGGGATGGACATGAGGGTCATCGCGGAGGACGTGGTGCATCGTACGAGAGGTGAGAGTGATGACAGAGGTGGGGAAAATAGGGGATGATCCGTGGAAGGGGACAGACAGGTAGATGGGACGAAGACAGGAGAAACGGACTCACCTTCGGGTGAGAGAATGATGTGGAAAGAAGGGAATGTGTGGCAGACGATGAGTGGGTGATGAAAAGAAGGGGAGGCCACGCGAGCCAAAGAGGGGGAATGGATAAGTGACATATGGAAACAGGGGAAGGCGGGTAGAAGGAAAGTGAAGTGACGGGAGGAGGACCCACACTGGTTAAGCACAGGGCGGTTGAGAGGAGCAGGGTTGCACGAGCGCCGTTGATTAGGGCGCTGCGATCGTGGTCGTTGGAAGTTGCATCCACAATTCTGGACCCCCCCTTGGCTTAAAGGTAGAAAGGCGGGGGGGGTCCGGAATGGTCTTCAACGCCGTTGATCCGGGCACGCTCATCTGGACCGTCGAAGAGATGCGCCCCCGATTCTAGACCCCCCCCTCTTGCTTAAAGGTCGAAAGGCAAGGGGGGTCCGGAATTTGCTGTGAGTCGTTGATCCGGGCGTGCTCATCTGGACCGCCCAATCTTGCTTGTTGTTTACCACGGGCGCGTTGTCGCCCAAAACTTTGGACAAGTGGGTTTTAACCCATGCGTTTGATATCTGGCCCCCTTAGCGAGAAATATCGCTAACAATTTGAGAATTATATTCACTAAAATTTTGAGCATGATTGAAGTTCAAACATGTTTGAAATGGTCTTGGTTCTCCAAGCCTTCTTTGATTGATGAAGTATAGTGGTTCCACGTTCTCCTTTTCTCCTTGAAATGTAGCTTTCAATATTGGAAAAGAAGGAAATTTGTTAGTTGGACGATTTTCTTCACAAATACCACAAACATATATAAGGTTTAAAGGGCACTCATTTCTAGGATGTGTTTTAGTGAATTTGGGACAATATGCATCCAATGCCTTCTCTTCTTCCTCCTGTTTCATTTTGATATGAAAGGTATCCATTTTCATGGCTAAAGAGTGTAAAATATCAGTCTTCATGTTCTCTATTAATCCTCCTAATTCATTCTTTATATGATTTGTAGGGTTAGAATATTGAGATATCAAACCTCTACTGCTTCTACCTTTCTTTCTGGAGGACGTTGAGTGGTTCTTGATTATTCTTTTGATATCATAATAGTCTAACTGATATATATATATATATATATATATATATATATATATATATATATATACATTAGATAGGAGATTCAATGTTTCCATCAGATCTTTTATGAGTCCTCTAAGTAAAACAATATTGAGTGACTCTTCGTCTATAGTGAAATTTTTATCTCTCTTGTAGCTTAGTTGAAATATCTCTCCAACTTCTTGTAGAGATTCATCGAGTCCTTGTGTCATTCTAAAAATCTCATCCCTTCTATCTCTTTCTCTACAATAGTTTTTGTATCTTTCACTGAAGGTGTTTTTCATTTGATCCCAAGTTGTGATACTAATTTCCTCCAAGCTCATAAACCATATTAGAGATGAATCCTTCAAAGTAGAAGGAAAAGGTTTGAAATTTGTTTAATCAATGGTATAATCATATGTCCTTCATATAACTACAAACTCAAACAATAAAGTGTTACGATATTCAAAGACAAGCCTATGAAAATGAGGTAAATCAGAAGGATTAATATCTTTCATATTGACTTCTCCATTGGATTCTTGAATAGGGAAATCAAATATTTCTTCTTCACCGACCATGACACGAGGTGAGGACTGAATATCTTCTAAAATATTTTCAAATTATCTATATTCCATTTCCAAGAAACTTTCTAGTGTTTCAAGACCAATCTCTAGATTGCTTGGATCTATTTTTGTGGTGAGGGTGTTTAGTAAAAAATTTCCTTTCCTATCTCTAGGTATAATCATTCATGAAATCAAAAGAAAGTGAAAAACTTTTTTTTTTCCTGATGTTGTTCCAAATTTTATACTCAAGGTTGGAGAGTACAAAGTCTAGGCATACGAAAGAGGGTTCGTAATATAAAGAAAGGAGAAGGCAACCCTTTAAAAGGAAAAGGAGCTAAGGTTGATTTCTGAGTTGTCTTTGTCTAGCTTCCATTGTTTTCCTGAACACTGATGTCCTGCTCAATGGTCGTCCATGAACATTCAAGTTCAACTCAGGTGGTGGCAGTTTTGAAGAGAGTATTGAAAAGGTTTAAGGCAATACTGGTCTGATCTATGAGAACGGGTTCAATGTTGGGTTGTCTCGTAACTGGTACAGTCATGGAGGAGGAAATTTTTAAGGATTGGTTGCTTCTTTTTAGATTGTATGAGAAAAATTTCCCGAATCTTGAATTAATAGTGTAGCAACATCAAAGGTCATTTCCTATATCTGAGTTAAACTGAAAACCATACATGGAATGAAAGAAAACATAAAGTTGTGGAACAATGTGAGGCTTCGATCAAGGAATAATCTCACACTATGACAAAGGAAGAAAAAAGATAAGGAAAAACTTTAATGAAGCATCAAATATAATAGTCTAAGTCATTCATAGGTCTTGTAAGTGTTGATAGCCGATACAAAGGAAAAAATGAAGTTGAACTAAAAAATTCAATCACCACAGTAGAAGTTGAACTAAATTCCAACTACGCATTCATCAAAGATACATAAGAAATGAAGTTAAATATAAAATAACATAGGAGAACATAACTCAAACTTGACGGGGTCTGGAATCTCTAACTTGCATTTGTATTAATTTTGGCAAAATTAAGAACTTTTATGCTACAACCGGCCAAAAAATGCCTTTGGTTTATCTTTCAAAAATGTATTTATACAAAGAAAACCCTCAACCCTATATGGTTTGTATTCTCCTCATCTCCTAAAAGCTAACGGTTACATAATAAAAAATTCTAACTGTTTTTCTCAGTTACACATGAAAATATGAAATGCTTCACTTAGTTTTCTTTGTCTCTTTTCATGTTGGTGGGGCACTTTCCTTTCTTTGTCCTCTAACTCCAAAATAGAATGTAGACGCAACTGCACTACTGGCCTCCAGGAGTATTCCATTTCATTTGTCCAATACAATTGACACATTTTTCTACTAACTGGGATATCAACCTGGGAAGTTCGGTTTGGTAGTTTTCTTGAAAAGCGTAGCACTTCCTTTTCAACTATGGCAGTTTTTATCCTATTTTCCTGCCTTCTATAATGATAGAAAATAACTGTAAGTTTGGATTTATCAACCATTTGTCTATTTGGGAAATATCGACATGTTTTACCTGGGATAGTTCAGCTTGGTGTCTTTCTAGATTTCCCTTGATATCAAGCAACTATTTAACTATGTTAATTTTTCCCAACATTCCAGAGCTATTCTCCTTATCGATATCTAGCAATTTGTTATTTATTAGGCCGAAAATTTCTTCACAAGAGTCTCTCACCTCTTTGGCCATCTTCCTATTCTCTGATAGATTATGCTCCCATGCCTTTAACAGGATATTACCTCTGGTTTTTTCTCGGATAGACAATTTGGAAGAAATGACCATTTCCTCTTTCGTCAATGATATGATAGCCTCTTGGAAAGTGCTTAGATTTGCCTTAGCTTCTTTGTCCCTTAAGGTGATTTTTTCTGAGGCTTGATATATCAATTGAAAATGATCCTAGATGACTTCTACTTTAGTAAGCAGATTCCGTTGAGCCGCTTCTATCTTCTTCTGTATTTCTGTGGCTTGTGTTCGAAATGTTGCTACATCTATGACTTGGCTTTCAGTTGAATTTAATTTAGACTATAGTTGTTTTATTAACTCCTCATGTTTACTTACATGTGCTTAACTTGTTAGATCCAACTGGTGAGTTTGTTCGAGATCAGATTTGAGCTTTTCGATCTTCTATTGGTCATCTATTTGGGTTCCTTCAAAGTTTTTGTATGCCTCGTTTGTTACACATTATTTTCATCATCCCTATGACCGTTAATGATGTAAACCTATATGTTTCCTTCAGAGGGGTCAGTGGCCTGAGTTCCTGAAGAGAGAAGGGAGAAGAACTTTTCCTGAAAAAAGAAGTTGCATTTTCCTGTGTAAAAACCTTATAAAAAAGGAAGTTCGTAGGCTTCCTATGTATTAGCGTGCGAGAATGTATGATTCTCGCAGGCTGCATCATAGCTAGGGTGTGAGATGTTTACAGGATGCTCTATAGGTAGGGTGCGAGAATGCCTACACATGGGAAAAACAAGTGTTTTATCGAATCTTCTAGAAGGAGAAACTTCCATGGTGAGGTGGCATTCGAATGGTTTGGATCTTACTCGCTTTCATGATTTAGTGGGATCATCCTAACCTCCTCACCTTATCCTCTTCAACTTATAAAAGGAGAGGAGCTCTCATGGAGAAGGGGTTCTTGAGCTTGTTAGCTTTGGTTGGCTTGGAATTATTAGCTTGGTTGGAGTGGCTTTGAGATTTTCTTTGTCAAGATAGATTGTGAATATCATCAGATCTATGCTGTCAAAATTCTTGGAGTGAAAGTGTGTGGGGAATGAAGGACATTTGGAAGGGACCTTACGACATCAACGTCATGGTTGTAATCTCTCTTTCACATTTAATATGATACAGTAATATGATTCTTTCCTATAAAGCTTGTTGTGTTTTATTGTATGATTCCTTGATCACATACATAGGTTTATATTGAGTTTATGTTATTGCTATCACTTTGGTTAGTTGCATTCTTTTGCAGGATCATCATTGTATGAGCATTGGATTGGAGCTAGCATGGTGATGGCGAGAGGAAGCGACATTTAAATGGTATGTCACTCATCCCTCTCTAGTTAGTAAATTCAATATCTAAAACTTAAGGAAAGCGTCATGTCTTGGCGTTTTTTGTTCTAGATCTAGGTGGATCTAGGGAGATCAGTTAGTGTCTGCACCTACCGATTTGTCCGATAACAAAATTGGTGACTCCATTGGGGAACGGATTATTTCCTAGTTAGTCTAGTTTCCCTTTCTTTGATTTCTTGTTTTCTGGTCTCTGAGTCTGTGGGAGATCCATCCAGACTCTCTGGATCTGAAATTTCACTCAAATTTAGCCCTTTTTCAAATTTTTGGTTGTTTACAGGCATTCTCGCACTGTACCCTTTAGTGGCCTATGAGAATCATTGATGTTGGCACCCTACTGTTCAATTAGGTGCAAACTTATCACACCCTACCAATGCCTAGCCTGTGAGAATAACTAATTCTCACACTGCACTCTATTGCTAGGCTACGAACTTGTTTGTAAACTTTTTTGGATTGGGTCTTGTCATCTTTTGATGACCCAGTTTTTCTTTGATCAACTGGATTGAACTTTTGGACCCTATATTGATCTGTTTACAGTCTGCTTGACATTATTTGAGTTTCTTTTAGCCATCTTTGCTTTGTTTGGTTTTGAAGGATTAGTCTATTTCTTTGAGTGTCTTTCAATTACAAACCATGTGTTTTCTTTAGAATTGTTTGGGGAAAGATCAGATTTCTTCTGAATAGTTCGCTTTAAAAGAAAACTTTTAGATTGGGTTTCTTTGTTTTAAGAAAGTTCATTATTTCTTTTAGTGAAATTTTTGAAACAAAAAGATTTAATTTCTTTCTTTATATTAGATTGGGGGCATCCTTGCATTTGAAGTAGTGAAATTGCATGATTCTTGGCATTTTTTAATCTTAAATTATGAAAAAAATTCCCCCTTATGGTCGGGGGGGGGGCATGAATCATGCATTGGTGTACAATACCTTTTTCTCATTTCTTGAGAATATTGATATTGATGAGTTTTAATATTTTGGGACATCGTGCATATGGGAATGATAAATGTTTTCTCCTTCTCGTAGCATAGCTTTCATCGAAATTAAAAGATTGCATCTTCATCTCTTTGCATAACTTTCGAGTCAGTCAAAACACCATATTGTTCACACCATTTTCCTATTGAGTAACAACAGCCATAAAATAAAGCGCTTATAAAAATTGATTAGACATTTTTATCTTTTCCGATAGAAAACCTACATTAGATTAGTTGTAGGGCTTTGGAATAGGTGTGAAAGATAAATTTCCAAAGTTGCAAACAAACATAGAATCTGGAGTTAAGGAGCGGTTAAATCCACTTATTACATTTTGTCCTGGGAAGCCCTTCTAACACAAGGGTCAATCACGAGGTCGCATTGAGACTGGCAGAGTTACTCACCCTGCTTTGTCGGTCTTGGTGTAGAGATTGCACGTATTATAGGGGTCACTTGAGGGTATACCCACAATGATGAGTTGAAGCCTCTCAGGTTGATTTCGGGTTAGATACCCTACCCTTGCGTGTGGATAGGACTGTCGACTATTCCCCCAGGCTTTATTGTTGTCAGTGGTAACCTTAGTAGCCTATCTCTTTAGGGTATTTACACAAGGTGACTGTGGAGGGGAAAGTCTTCACGGTACCTGGAATCGACGTTGGCCAAACTCACTCGGGCTCCTTGGAGGGTATACCCACGATTATGTGTGAGAGCTTGCACCAGGGTGTAAGTCCGTTAAGCAGGTCATCAATGTAACTTTTCCACCCTCTCTATCTCAGCCCCTTCTTACTTTGTTCTCACGACATTGGATTTCATCACCAACTAGTGTGTTCATTGTGAGAAGGTTTTGTTTGTTTGCTTACTTCCTAGATTTTTAGCGTGTGATGTTTGTTTTCCTTAGAGGACTCTAGATTGGATTTTTGTTTTTAATGGCATTAGTTCCTGAAATGACCAATGAAGGAACCTCTGCTCTAGGGGAACCTTTTGTTTTTCCTTCTTATGGAAACATTGGTCCTCCTCACATCACTACTTTGAGCCTTCCAGGTCTCACAATTGGATTGTCGGTGTGGTTGTTTTCCACTCAGGTAATCCTGAATGTAGTAAGTGCTTCGGTCATAAGCACTTCCCCCCATGAGCATCAACCTCATGTTGATCCTTCACCTTCTTCACCAGTAAGGTCTTCTTCCCCTTGTTTGCTTGCAATGTCGCCTTTCGTTTCATCTTCTTCGTCAGGTGAAAGTTCTGAAGCTACTAACCCGGTGAATAAGAAGAAGAAGAAAAGAAAGATTAAGAAGAAGAAAGATAAGCAAGGGTCAAAACCTCCAACCATTGTCAAACATGTTGGAAAACAACCAGTTACTGTTAATCGTGTTGGGAGTGTTGATGATGTCAAGATCACCCAAACAACCCGTAATCCCAAGTACCCTTGAAATATTTGTAAGGGTAGACATCTTCTTAAGGAATGCCCGGGTCTATCCAAGGTTATAGAAGCATGGTCTACATATCCTCGCCAACCCATGTCGTTAGCCTCTGAACAACATGTTGATGACCCCCCATCAACCAGTCATGATACCATTGGGAAGAAGAAAAGTAGAGTCAAGTTCCCGTGCATGTTATGCAAAGGGAGTCATCTCACTCACCTTTGCCCTTGTATGGACGAAGCCTCGAAATTACTGGAAGACATGATTGTTTCACAGCCTCAACTCCCAGCCGCTTATCACAAGCTTTCTCTCAACCCACCTTTAGTTGATGGAATGATCACTCTGGTCCCTTCACCAGTCAATCCGGTTGATCATGTCGTCAATCTGGTCACGTCCTTAGTTGAACCAGTTGACAGAGTGGTTGATCCGATACCATCCTTGGTCAACCTCGTTCTCCCCTCAGAGAGCGAAACTAAAGAGGTCAATCTTATCCCATCCTCAATCAATCCCACTCTCCCGTTAGAGAGTGTCACCCAAGTGGTCGATCCGTTTACACCTGTCGACCCCATTCTCCCCTTGGAGAATGAAACCCAAGTGGTCAATCTGATCTCATCATCGATCGATCCTACTCTCCCGCTAGAGAGTAAACCTGATACTGCCCATGTTTTTCTCATTGATACAGACTCTATCGTGTCAGGGGGTATTCCTCCTTCTCCCGTGAAACTCCCTCCAAGTAATGAGACCATCCGTTTTGATTGGGGTGTGCTAACTAGACCTCGTCTTCCCTCTCACGTTCCTTTCCAGATTACAGTATAGGTTTGTGGTCGATACGTTCCTCAGACACTGATAGATGAAGGTTCATCTATTAGTATTTTTTCCTCTATTGCTTGGCAAGCTTTGGGTTGTCCTCCACTTGCGCCGGTTACGTAGAATCTGTTAGCTTTTAACAGAAGAACCAGTCAACCTTTAGGGACCCTTCCTCAGTTTCCTGTAACTTTGGGAAGGAAAACTGTCTTTATTGATGTCATGGTAGTCCAAGACCCCTTGGATTTCTCTTTACTCCTTGGTAAAGATTATGTCTATGCCATGAAAGCTATTGTGTCTACACTTTTTCGTGTGATATCTTTCCCTCACAATGGACGGGTTGTGACTGTTGATCAACTTTCATTCATTGACCCCACCTGGATTGCCTCCCTGAATGGTTCTTATATGTAGACGGTATCACCCCCGCCACAGGTCAATTATGTGGCGTTGTCTCCCATGACTTCAACTTCCAATGACTTAGATCCAATAGTTGACACGGTGATCTCTTCAATAGGGTTGCTAGAGCTTGATATCTTTACTCCTATCATGACCCTCGACATGGTGTCCTTCCAGAGTGTGTTTCTTCCTTCCAGTGAAGACCTCTTGGAAGCCATGACCGAGTTTTGTCCCTTGACATGGTGTCATTCCGGAGCATTGTCCTCTTGGAATCCATGATCAATGAGAGAACCTTTCGAGGATAGTTTTTTTCGTCTCTGTAGAAACCTCGTTAAAAAATGAAACAAAGGTTCTGAGGATAGTTTTTTCATCTCTAAGGCAACCTCGTTAAAAAATGAAACAAAGGTCTTTGAGCATAGTTTTCTAATTTCAATATCGTTAAAAAATGAAACCACTTGAGGATAGTTTTTTCGTCTCTGTGGCAACCTCGTTAAAAAATGAAAGAGAGGTTACGAGCATAGTTCTTGTTTCTGTGTCAATCTCGTTAAAAAATGAAATAGTTTTCCCCCTCTCTATTTGAGTCAAGTCCTTCGTCTAGTATTTGAAGCTTCATTTCATTCTCCTTTGTAGTTGGATGAAATGAATCTTGGGGAGCATTTTCCTCAGCCTATGGACTTCATGTTGAAGTTAAGCTGCAATTTTCTTAAGTTGGGGGCTAAGTACCAACCATCCATGTGTTATGCATTGGGAAGTCCAAGCATAGTTTTCTATGGTTCAAGCTTGTGTAAAAATGAAACCACTTACCTCAGGCATAGTTTCCTCTGGTTCAAGCTTGCATAAAAATGAAACCAGGTCCAAGCATAGTTTTGTTTTGTTTTAAAGCTTGCGTAAAAATGAAAACAATCCTGAGCTTAGTCTTTGTTCTTTCTCATGCTCGTTAATACATGAGAATAAGTTACCGAGCTTAGTATTTGTTCTGTCTCGTGCCCGTAAATATGGGAGAATGTAACCCAGTATACTTTTATCACTTTTTCGGACTCGTAAAGGTTATACGAAAAATGAACCCCTTGGAGTTCTCTTTAAGCTCTTTTTAGACTCTCTAAACATGAAAAGATTGTCGAGGGATCTTGTTCTTTTCACGCTCGTTAAAGTATTTGAAGAAAATGTCTGTTGAGCGATAGTTTATCTCTTTTTCGGTCTCATCAAACTACTTTACGAAAAAAGGAACTGAGAGAGTTCTCTTTTAAGTGTTTTTCTAGACTCTATAATCATGAAAAACCTCTGAGTTTTCTTTCTTTGGACTCGTTAAACAAACATCGAAAGGCCCATATGGGACCGAACCACTCCTTCCTAGGTTTCGTTAAACATACTCCAAGGGACTCATCTAAAGGATGAGTTTACATTTCAAGCATATGTTATCCTCCTCAAGCTTGTGTAAAAATAAAGAGGTACTCGCCAAAAATGGTGGGGGAAAAAATTGGGAAAGAATTGTGTCTAAACCTGTATTCTGTGGAAGAGTCACTTTTGAACATGAAACCCTTTCACTGACTTAGTGTCTAGGTTGGAAAATACACTTGTCTCTTGATCATACTCCTTTATAAGATTAAAAAATGGTCCGTGATCCCTGTTGTTGAGTCAGTGCTTCCAAGACAATTGTCGTGTCGTCAATATGTTCAAAAAAGATGTCCAACCTGAAAAGCCTTCTATTGCATCGGCCATTTATGCAGTCTTTAAGCCTTCTATTGCGTCGGCCATCCCTGAGTCGGTCCTGAATCACTTGTTACTCTGATCTACATCAAATCTTGTTACTTGTTTCATGTCATTGATGTGGGATACATTAAGGCCCTCCTGTGATGAGTCTTTTCCTATCGACTTCAACTCATTATCCAGTAATCATACTTAGAAACTAATTGGTACCTTGGAACTTGCATGCCTCAATGGTAGGTTTCCTTGCTTCCGACAATGGGTTTTCATTATTGACCCCTGATCGAGAGATTCTGTCGAGTGTTCGACCTCAACTCATTGATTCACATTCGTTGGATTGTACCAGAGTACCTTGGGAGTCATTGATATTAATGGTGATTTCCCTTGCACTTGTTAACGTTCTACACTAATGACCGGTAATCAAGTGGTTTCTACCATGTTCGACTTCAACACATGTACTCACATGGTTAGATTCGTACTATAGAGTGGTGGAGATGAAGACCCTGAATCTTTTCTGATAGATTCAGGTTGCGTTGGAGTATATTCAGTGTATTGTTGCATAGATCCACATTGTATGTCTGGTGGCTATGTTCAAATTTGAGTCTTTAACACATAGATCCACAGTGTATTTTTGGTGGCTATGTTCAGAT
>ML779578.1:280297-302505 GCA_009831015.1 Picea engelmannii | reverse complement strand
TCATTTGTATTCTGAGTATGGGAATGCCTACCTCAGTGATGATATATTATTGTACTGTATTTCCTTGTTTGTTTGCAGGTTTCTGACGGACTGTTCCTTGTTCCCTACACACACTCGACAAAGTATTTCAGCTATCACTCTGTTCTAACTTCATACTTTTGGGGGCTCTCTGTTACACATTATTTTCATCATCCCTATGACCTTTAATGATGTAAACCTATCTATTTCCTTCAGAGGGGTCAGTGGCCTGAGTTCCTAAAGAGAGAAGGGAGAAGAACCTTTCCTGAAAAAAGAAGTTGCATTTTTCTGTGTAAAAACCTTATAAAAAAGGAAGTTCGCAGGTTGCCTATGTATTAGGGTGCGAGAATGTCTGATTCTCGTAGGCTGCATCATAGCTATGGTGCGAGATGTTCGCAGGATGCTCTATAGGCAGGGTGCGAGAATGCCTACACGTGGGAAAAACAAGCGTTTTCTCAAATCTTCTAGAAGGAGAAACTTCCATGGTGAGGTGGCATCCGAATGGTTTGGATCTTACTCGCTTTCATGATTTAGTGGGATCATCCTAACCTGCTCACCTTATCCTCTTCAACTTATAAAAGGAGAGGAGCTCTCATGGAGAAGGGGTTCTTGAGCTTGTTAGCTTTGGTTGGCTTGGAATTATTAGCTTGGTTGGAGTGGCTTTGAGATTTGCTTTTTCAAGATAGATTGTGAATATCATCAGATCTATTCTCTTAGAATTCTTGGAGTGAAAGTGTGTGGAGAATGAAGGACAGTTGGAAGGGACCTTACGACATCAAGGCCATGGTTTTAATCTCTCTTTCACATTTAATATGATACAGTAATATGATTCTTTCCTATAAAGCTTGTTGTGTTTTATTGTATGATTCCTTGATCACATACATAGGCTTATATTGAGTTTATGTTATTGCTATCACTTTGGTTGGTTGTGTTCTTTTGCAGGATCATCATTGTCTGAGCATTGGATTGGAGCTAGGATGGCGATGGTGAGAGGAAGTGACATTTAAACGGTATGTCACTCATCCCTCTCTGGTTAGTAAATTCAATATCTAAAACTTAAGGAAAGCGTCATGTTATGGCGTGTTTTGTTCTAGATCTAGGTGGATCTAGGGATATCAGTTAGTGTCCGCACCTACTGATTTGTCCGATAACATTGTTCCTGGCATTTGTCTCTACAGCTGTTATCTGAGTTTGCAAGTTTCTAATCAACAAGTCCTTTTGTTTAAACCTTTCCTTCAAGTTCCCGAATAAATACTGATTTGTTGTTGTGTAAGCCCCCAATGTTCCTACTACCTCATCGATGAACTCTGCCTCTTCTAAGGATTCTCCATCGGTCAATATTTTGAATATTTTGGCTACTACACCTGACCCATGATGTGTTTCTCGTTTCACCGTGGCTTTTCTTTTATTGCTAAAAAAGAAATCATGGGAGGCAACTCTTTGATAGAGATGGGTTTTAAGTCTTATTTGGATATTACCCCTGCATTGGGGTTCCGCTTTGTATATTGTAAGGGTGTGACTGATGTAATGGGGCTACCTATTTATTTTGAAATTTGTTTCAGGGCAGTGTCTATGGCCAGTTCTTTTGATGTAGACAAGGTTGTATCGCCTACCTCTTCTAAGGAGCTTTCTATTCGATCCTTGACCTGTCTGCCAAGTGTATTTGTCTCTGGGAGACTTTCTTCTTGTCTTGGAGTCTCCTTATTTTTCTTTAAGGTCTCATTTCCCTCTGCATTCCCTTGAGTCTCTTGTTTACCAGGGTCCGTGTCTGTAAAACATTTTGCTTCTGCTTGTTGAGTATCTGGAGGTGTAGAGACTTTGTCTTGCAAAACTTTGGGGAGTACACTTCTCCAGTCTTCCTAAAATTTGTAGAATCCTGCCATATCTTCGGGCGACAGAGGTCGAACCTGATTCAAGACTTCTGAGTAAGATTTCACTCCTCAGAAAATCTCATCATGAGGGGAATCCTCATGATCATATATTTTTAAACCACAACTTGCCATATGGTTACTCATGACATTATGGGGATCGTGTTTATTAAATTTAATGTCTACGAATTTCAGTTCTTCCAAGGTAGTGGCCTCCTCCTTGGCATGGCTGAAATCTAATAAAGAATATGTATCAATGTGTATGGGAAACGGCGACCATACCTTTTTCTGAACTCCTTTGAGTTCCTTGCTTATCCCGTTGAGCACAGTTTGCCTGACGACTTCTCGACATACTAGTTTGTCAGGTAAGAATATCGGTAGGGCATATGGCGGAATGGAGCATCCAAAAACCCTAATATATGAGAACTCTGCATCTATGTACTAGTCTTCTATGATTCTTAGGTTGACCGCGACCTTATATGAAATATTAGGGGGTGGATGGCCAAAGATATTGACATGCATTGGCACCATTACCCAGTTGAAAAATCTCATAGATGAAGTCTTTAGCTTTATCTTCCCAAGGCTTTGTGTGGCACACATGGATAGGCTCTGTGTTGTTTGGAGTCTAGCTCTAGGTCATTAATGGGAAAGGTGTCATGAAAAAAATTACATCCACAATGTAGGCGAACATGAAAAATGAAGTTGATTTCCCACTCCCCTTTAGTGTTTGATATTCTTTACCCTGACTGACCAGATTGTCTGACAACAATTTAGCCTAGTTGAAAGATTACCCCTCTGCCACTGTGTGGATAAGTGGTACCCATGGGAGAAAAAAATGCGCAGTATTCTCTCTTCCATAAAGTCTGCATACCATCATTGCTACATACATAAATTGTGGCTGCAACGCAGAGATAGAGTATACACCATGTGTATCCACTCTGAATTTTTTTAGGAGTGAGTACCAATCTTTAATCAGGTTGGATAAGCTTTTCTTGAACTGCTCGCATTCTTTCTTCTTGAAACCCTCTAAGAATTTGGAATTATAGGTAAAATTAGGTGTGAGGAACAATTTATACATCGTCTAAAAATTTGTTGGCCTAAATGTCCCAACAACCACCTTCTGCACATTAAATATCATCCTAGGCAGGATTTCTACATAGTTCAGCACCCATTTAATCATATCACAATAGGGAAAACTCTGCGACGTAGTTGCTACCTTTTTCATCTTTAACTGAGTGAACATCTTGTATTTGATGTGCAAGTCATCCTTCTCATTGTCGCTTGAGTCATCTGGGCAGTTTATCATATCATATTGCAAGGTGTTGAAAACCTATGTCCATGTTTTGACTATGTCAATGTTTCTAGGAGAAGTATCAGAAATAATATCTGAGTTCTGATCTTCACTTTCACCAGATTCTTTGGGTTCCTTCTATGGAGCCATGATGTAATATCTCGAGACTATACTTCTTGTTACAGAGGATGAACACAAAAACAATAGTTACCTCGCTTAAACTGGTTCTGTGAAACTTAGAAAGAAATTCAAATAATGACGGTAATTTTTTCGCTTAGAGTACTTTAGTCTGTGCGGGTGCTTGCTGACAGAACGTTTAAATCTTTTAATAAAAAGATTTTGGAATAACGCAAGATCTTGTTTTCCATCATTTCCCTAGTTCGTATATAAATGCCATAAATGTTTGATATTTCGTGACCTGGAAGATCGTAGAAACATTTAATTCTTTACCCGTAATTTTAACAAGTTAAAAGTTGTTTAAGATATAATTAATTTGGTTTAATCCTTAAAATAATTGAGATTAGTTCTTGATCCCTTTTCAGCATTCGTAGTCTCGGAACACTTTCTTCTTGGTCTTTGGGCCATACACCTCATATTTGCGATATTTCAAATTGGCTAATTAACTTTAATCAGGCTTAAGTTTTAGATTAATTGTGATTTTTTTACAAACTTCGCGACCTCGGGTATCGGGGTTAGAAAGGTTTCATTATAAGGTAAAACCATCGAGTTGTGAAATTGCGATAATGATTAACTAACATTTATTATCGTTAATTTTGTAATTAACCAGGTTTATCTTAAGCTACTTTCGCGACTTCGCACATCTGGCATTTGAATGTCGTTCGAGGGGTGATTTATGAATCACAAAAGCGTGATGTATTAAAATGGTGATAATCGTAGTTTAAATCTTGGACGACCCAGATTAAACTTAACCCAACTTCATTGTTTCGCATATCAAGATACTGAGAACTTTGATATGTATAACTATTTGACTTGCGAAATCCCGAGATCTAAGATTTGGGATTTAGGGCTTATCATTTTTTGTTGTTTGAAAGAGTGATCAGCTTCGACCTTTTGGTAACTGGAGTAAAAATATATGTGTTCCAACATAGGCTCCATCTATGGATTTCATTCCCCTGCGGGATGAGAAGAATAGTAGACCACGTGCCTTTATTGGGTAAATGGAGTCACTACTTAAATCTTGTGAAACGTTTCAGAAAGAGGGTGAAGATAGAATCCAAGCTTTGGGCTTTATCTCTAAAAGATTCAAAAACTTAATCATTTGTTGATCTCAACCTTAGTTTCTCCTATGACTTCTCCTTTCTAGAAACTAATTTTGGGTATGTTTAATACAATCAAAACAACCTTAGGAATTCTAACAAGTTATGTAGATACTTCTTGCATCAAGTCAAAGTAATTTCGATGTTTTAAAACAAGGAGTCTTGCGTGCACTTGGGATGTATATCTGGTCGAAAAGAAAACTGGTTACCAGAGTACAATGAAATTCATGTATAACAACCTTAGAGATATCTTAGACATTGCTTCACTGCTAGCGAGCCTATTTAGTACCCCGGTGAAGTTATTTGCTTCCCTTCATTGAATTTCCTTTCACCACTTCAGTTTGTAGATTCGCATTTAAATGCTGAGATGAGGGAAATCATTTAATGAATTTCCTTCCATCATCTCTTTTTTGGACTAGATGGGGGAAATCAATTGTGAATTTCCTTTCACCGTATGTCTTATACTTTTGTTATATACGTGAAGTGGGGGCAATCAATTTGAATAAATCATACTAGGGATGATATATGTTAATAATTTTGGCAACAGAGGTCTGTTAACTCACTTTGATTACTATGGACAAGTCTTCTTTTGACCTTCAAAACATCTTAGTCTGCAGGAAAGCTTAAGGGGGTTTTTTCATTTCCAAGGATCTTTTTTCTGAGAAAGATTCACCATTTGAAACTTGTTAAGAGAACTAAGAGAGTTAGGACTAGCTTATACATACTTTTGTTCAGTAGTAGTCTGAAGAGCCACGAGAACTTGTCCCTTTTCTAAAGATTCATTTGTCAGCTTTCAGAGGCAAAGTATGACCCCTCCTTTTCTATGAAGGCCATGGGGAAGCATCTGGAGTAACCCAAGATTTGGAGAGGGTGAAAGAAGAGATTTGGAACTTCATAATCGTGGTTATTGTAACATAGACCCGACTATTGAAAAGTTATTTAAATTTTCTTTATTTCTTTTGTTCTTGTTTTTCTTGCCTTAGTGATTCATTTTGAACAATCATTTTTTAAAAAATGCATCTATCGAGTAACTTCATGCATATAAAACCATTGTTTCACTAGGTGATATTCTTAGGAAGTCTACACAATTCATACCTTTGAGTTATTATTTCGCTCTCATCTAAATAAATTATTTATTTATCACCTGTTTCAAGATGCCCCGTATTTCCAATACATGACCACTTGTTTGCTTCTTCTTGATGTTTGGGGTGTAGACTAGAATCCTGCAAGAAGACAAGATGAAGAGCGTCAGGGTTTTGAGATTCATGGGATTCAATGAATTGAATATTTCATATCTCTATTCCTAGGAGATCACTAACCTGCTTTATTTATGATGAAAGTAAAACTTACCGAAAAAATTGTAAAAAAAGAAAACACAAACCGGTATATGCAGTGGAAATTTTGGGAATTGTTTATTGCATATAGGGCATCAGATAATGCCCATTGATAGGGGCATTGAGGGTTTTACCGTCCAAATTTTATAACAGAAAAGAGTTCTTCCCTTCCGAAGCTATAACTTTGAATGGTCCATACCAAATATGATCAAATTGGTCGTGTTTTTCCGAGTCTTCCCTCTTAGCGTCCCATTTCAAAACCAAATCGCCAAGGAGGAATTCCCTATCTCTAGGCCTATGATCGAACAATTATTTCATGTTGTCTTGATATTTTTTTATCTTTTCGTCAACCTTGGCCCTATTCTGTTGAACTTCAATCACTTGATTTATTCTTCTTGTGACATGGTTTGGGTCTTCCTTTTCATCTTGCTAGAGCTTCATCACAGGTAGATCCAGGTTTATGGGTAATACCACATTAGTTTCGTATATCATTTGGAATGGAGAAGTGCTAATCGATTTTTTGGTACCTATCTGGTTTTCCCATAGGGCGTATTTCAAATGCAGATGCTAGGATTTTTTATTTTCATTCAACACCTTCTTAATTATGGTAATTAATCTTTTATTTGACGATTATGATATCCTGTTGACTTGGGGGTAGTATGTTGTGGAGTGACCTAATATTCTATTGTGATTTTGGAAGAAGCTAATAATTACCATGGATTTGAAAGCCTGGGCATTATCTATAACTATCTTTCAGGGACAGCCAAATATAGATAATATGTTTTCTTTGAGGAAGTCTATCACCACTGAATTTGTGGCTTTTCTAGTTGGAATAGCTTCTACCCATTTAGTGAAATAATATGTAGTGGTCAGGATCCATTTGTGTTGTGTGCTAGAATGCAGATTAATCTCAACTATAAAATACAACCCCCATTGTTGGAACGAAGCTTATGTTTTAACCGGGAAGAGAGGTAGTGTTGGGAGTTTCTTCTTTCCTACAAATAATTGGCATGAATCACAGGCTTTGACTTTGGCGTTTACATTTGCAAATCATTTAGGCCAATAATATCCCGCTCTCAATATTTTATAAGTTGTGTCTCTCCACGCATGATGCGCTCCGCATACCCCTTTGTGGAATTCATTTATGACTTTTTAGGTCTTCGATTCGACTAGGCAAACCAGTAGAAAACCCAGAGGGTATTTCCAATACAATTGACTTTATGAAATACAGTACTTCACTGCATGCAGTTTCAACATTCTAGCTTTGGATGTAGCCATATCAATTGGGCATTTCAAGGTCAGCAGATAAGATACTATATATTTGTACCACACCAAAGTTTTGTACTTTTCTTCTATACTTGTTGTGGCTATTTGGTCTTCGAGTTTGTCCATATCCAAAAATCCTTCATACTCTTGTAGATTATTTATACCAAGCGCTCTGAAGTTTGATTTGGCTAGTAGCTTAGCTAAGCCTTGTCCTTTCACAATCTTTGTCGGTTTCACCTCCAAGTCGAATTCTTGAATCTTAGCAAGCCATCAGCCCTTCTTCCTGTCTCTATCAGGTTGAACCAATATGTATTTAATGGAACTCGTAGGTACATATGCAATTACCTTGGAGTGTAATACATAGGTTCTGAAATCCTTTAGTGCCTTCACCATAGCATATGCCTAATTTTCCATTATGTTGTATTTCAATTATGCGACTCTGAAGCTTTTACTGAAGAATGTTATTGGTTTCTCAAAACCTTCTTCGTACTTTTGTAGGAGAATTGTTGCGATTGTGTGTTCGGATGCAAATGAGAAGATCAAAAATTCCTTGAGATAATCAGGGCTTGCCAATACAGGTGCTTCACCTATAATTTTCTTGATGTGCGCAAACGATGCTTTAGCTTCAGTCATCCATTTAACTTCATTCTTCTTCTTGAGCATATCTAAAATCAATTTCACAATTTCAGCAATGTTCGAGATAAATCTCCTCAAAAAAATTATTTTCCCTAAAAATGACTAGATTTCTTTTACATTTCTAGTAATATTTATACTGTCAATAGCTTCGACCCTTTTAGGATCGATTTTGATTCTGTCTCGAGATACAACATGGCCCATGATCTTACCTTCCTGCATTGTGAAGTGATACTTTTTGGGATTTAAAGACAAACCGGATTTGCGACATTTCTCGAACATTTGCTTGAGATGTATCATATGATATTCATCAGATTTAGAAAAAATGGACAGATCATCAATATAAATGACCATGAATTTATCTCTTTCACCGACGAAGGAAATATCCATAGCTCGCTAGAAGGTAGCACCTGCATTCATTAAAACAAAAGGAATTTTATCATACATAAATGTACCCCAAGGGGTGGTGAAGGTTGTTTTTTCTTTATCGTCTTCATTGACAACAATCTGATTGTAACCGGAAAAAACATCGATCATGGACATCCTTATTTCTTCGACTACTTTTCCTAAAACATGGTCCATTTTGGGTAGCGGGTAATTGTCTTTAAGAGACGATTTATTTGGATTTCTAAAATCTACACATAGTCTAATTTCTCCACTCTTCTTCCTGACTGGGACCAGGTTGGCTACCCACTCAGAGTACCTGAGTGGTATAATTATTTTGGCATCCAAGAGTTTCTTTACTTCCCTTTCGACCACAGGCAATAATATGGGATTTATTTTCCTAAGCTTCTGTCTGAAAGGATTAACGTCTGGCTTTAAGGGAATCTTATGTCCGATCACCGTTGTGTCATAAGTTCTTAGCTCATCATAATAACAAGAGAATACATATTTATATTGCTCGAGTAAATCCGCATATCTATCTTTCATCTCGAGAGGAATATATTTTGATATTTTTACTATTCTAGGCTCTTCCTTGGTTCCTATATCGCAATCTTCGACTTCCTCTGATTGAGTTTGCAATGTAGATTTCAATGGTATATCATTATGGTCAAATAATATTTCTAAGGGAATTAGAACTTTGGGGATTTGGTTTTTTTTAGTACCAACAAGCGATGATTCATGATCTTGTCTTGGAAGTCTTGAGGATCTTCCCCCTCTTGCATAATCCAAGAATGGTCATTCTGGTTTTCTTGGTTGATGTGCGTTTTAGCGAAGTCTTCCACCATTTTGAGGAACTTTCTAATATGTTCATCATCTTAGAATACCTACCAGTGTTGTATATTGTTTGGTATGGAAGGTTTGTGCCTCATCTCTATGTGATACTTAAGTTTTAAATCTGCAGGGGCTGCAAAAGTTGAGGATGTTTTGGCTAATGAATCAGCTTGCGTATTTTCTGTACGAGGAATATAATGGACATTGACTGATGAGAAAAACATTTCCATTAAATCCCAGACGCAGTTTCTATAATATCTCAATCTCGGGTGGTTGGTCTGATACTGTCGATTCACTTGTTTGACAATTAATTCCACATCTCCATAGATTTCCAAGTTTTTTATGTTTAATTTTCTAGCAGCTTATAATCCCAAAACCAGGGCCTCATACTCGCATACATTATTTGTGTAGTCTATGTCCCACTGTAGTATGTAAGAGAAGGAATGATAAACCCATCTCCAGGTGCTACAAAAAGTACTCCTACACCTGCTTCTTCACATGACGAAGCACCATCGAAATACATTTTCTAGGTTCTGGTACTATATACACTTTCTTTTACCCTCTCTGGTTTTTTTTTCTATGAAATTTTCAGCACATTCATCTATATCGTCATTAATTGATAAAATACAATTTCCAAAATGTTGATCAGTGATATAAATAGGGTAATTGTTAGGACTATGTGGATCTCTTACCATGTATGCCAGCCGCATTTCTCGATATAATCGAGTGAACTGTCCTCCGAAAATGGGAATCGTGGCATATGTCATGTCTAGTTGAAGAGATCCTCTGAGCTTAGCACCCCAAGACCTAGATAATAGCATACCATACTTCAAAGTTATGTGAGCAATAACCACATCCATCAGAATACTTTTTACTGGGATCTGTACAAGATTTACTACCAAGTCTTTGATCATGCCTACACATTTAACTTTTCTCGAATCAAATGAATACAGGTCTCCGTACGGCTTGGTAATTTCAAGGCCAAGTCTATCCATAATGGCCTTGGGAATCACGTTATGTGAGGCTCCAGAATCTAGCATGCAGTTATGTAGTAGTCGATCATGCACATTTAGTGTAATGAAGAAAGGAGTGACGGTATCTCTGGACCCTTCATAATGAGGACCGAAAATTATATTAGTCTTATCATCTTCAAAATTTATAACGTCATCTTGACTTCCTGTATCTGAAAAATTCATCATTCTAGTGATTTGTTTTCAGTAAATAGGATTCTTGGTTAGTTCAACCAGAGGTATTGGTATTTTAATTTTGTTAATCTCATTTTCTAGACTGAAAGCCCTTATAGTTTTTTCGGTTTCTTCGACTAGCACTTCGGTCTCCTTCTTTTCCGGACTAGTCATTTGCATTGCTTTGTTTTCAGTTATTTTTACTTCCAATGTTTGTGTTTCAGCTGTCCTGGTTTTCCCAGCTCGGGTCTCAGCTACCTTTTTTTTGGCATTTTGTGGATCTACTCCCTTTATTTGGGTGTTTTGTATGTCGGCGTCCTTTGGAGAGGGCTCGTATATTTCGCCTCTTGGAAGGATTTTATTTGGTTGAGTAGTTGCCACGTTTTTCTTTTTAGGCCTTAGATTATACTTATGTTGGAGCTCGGCCATTTTAGTATTAGCTATTCCTTGATAGGAAAGATCATTTGTATTATTTATGTTTCTATCCTTATTAGATCATTGTTCAGTGTCTATAGACCTCTCATAGTCTTCCATAGTCAAATGGGGTTGTAGATAATCGTCGCCCAAATTGTTCATATCTCCTTCTAGATCCTCAAATTCTTGTATGTCATTCCCTCCTATAAAATTTTCATTTTTTAAAGGGGTTTGAACTTTTTGGTCTTCATTTTTAATCTGTCTTTGTTGTATCTGAGGATTAGGGTTTCTTATGAAATCTCTCCTAAAGAATTGATCTTCTTTAGATTGATCTAGCTCCATCCTTGAAATTTTATTTGATATCTCTTTTATTATCCTAGCCATATCATCCATTTTATCATCTGAAGATCTCCCAGATCCTAAGGATCCCGCATGTTCCCTAAGACGTTTAATCTCTTTGTTTCTTGTTTCCACTTTCGTTTTTAATTTCCAAGAGGCCATCATATTTGACTCAATCTCTACGACATCGTCTTGCATTAGGGTAAGGTCAGTTGCTCTCCTTTCTCTCAATAATAGTGTGAAATCAGGATCGAAAGCTCCTGCAAAGGTGACCTTTGCTACGAGCGGAGAAGGTTTAACTTCGATTGGGATCTTGTTATATAATTTATTAAATCTCTGGATAAATTCAATAAACGTTTCAGAATTTTAATTCTTTAATGCCCCAAACTCAACTAAATAGTATAAGTGGTCCTTTCTTTCCCCCCATTGTCTGAGAAAATAGTTTTCTGACACGTCATAAGATAATATTGAACCTACAGGAAAACCTCGAAACCAAGTTCTCACCTTCCCTTCAAAAGTTTGTACAAATTATCGTGAATACATGTTTGTGTTCGAGACCGAGGATATCTGCGAATTGGTTGAAGAAGTTGATCAGTTCAGTTGCGGTTAGGTCTCCTTCCCCGGTAAACTTAAGTAGTTTTTTCATATATTTCTCAAGTAAATCGTGAAGGGGTACTGTGAGAACCAAAGGGGCGTATCTAGTAGCTACTTTGGCAAAAATCCCGTGGGGTGGGAGTTTCCCTTGGATGCCCCCTCCTCCTCCTACAACAACCATAGATATCCTATGGGAGTTAATTGGTAGGTTATAAAGAGGGTTTTGGAATATGTATAGCGATCCCTTAGCTTCTTCGGGAGAGGCAAAACTGAAAGAGGGGGGAACGAGATACGGGGACTCGGTTCTTCCGACTTGCAAGAAATGTAAACGGGAGAACCCACAGGCGTGGAATCTGAGTATATGGTATACTCTTCGCGACTTTGTGAGGTCGGGAAACCTAACTGAAGGGTTGGTAGGATATCAATCGATGCGATTTTTACTGAGGGATTCTCACCTTTTCTTACACAGGAGGTAGTCGGATGAGATTTAGATTTGATTTCTGGGAACACTAAATTTGGCTTTGTGGTCTCGGTTTCAACTGCTTTAGCCAATGTTTCTCCGGAAAGGGTTTGGGTGGGAACTTCTTGTGAAGTTATCATTTCAAGTAGAATCTTAGCTTTAGGCTGTGTGTATTTTTGTTGGTAGGCCGCAGTAGTTTTCCTAGTCAAACCTCTTGTTTTTAGTATTTTTTCGGGATCTAAAACAAGCTTGGTCTACTTATCATCTTCGTTTTTTCTGTTGTTCCTTCGACTAGATGCCATCTTATTTAAACGTGGAGTCACCAAGTGAATAATAATTGAGCCTTTAAAAGGTGTTCACTCTTTGTTCACTATCAAAGAGGGGAACTTATAAATGTCATTTTCCTAGGGAAAATAATTTCGTCTCTCCGTTCCCCAGCAACGGCGCCAAAACGATGTTGTTCCAGAGTTTATACTCAAGGCTGGAGAGTAAAAATTCTAGGCATCTGAAAGAGGTTTTTTGATATAAAGAAAGGAGAAGGAAACCCTTTAAAAGGAAAAGGAGCTAAGGTTGATTTCTGAGTTGTCTTTGTCTAGATTCCAATTGTTCCTGGACACTGATCTCCTACTCAATGGTCGCCCATGAACGTTCAAGTTCAACCCAGGTGGTGGAAATTTTTAAGATAGTATTGAAAAGGTTTAAGGAAATACTCGTCTGATCTGTGAGATTGGGTTCAATGTTGGGTTGTCCCGCAACTGGTACAGTCATGGAGGAGGAAATTTTTAAGGATTGGTTGCTTCTTTTTAGATTGTATGAGAAAACAATTTTGAATCTTTAATTAATAGTGTAGAAACATCAAAGGTCATTTCCTGTATCTGAGTTAAACTGAAAACCATGCATGGAATGAAAGAAAACATAAAGTTGTGGAACAAAGTGAAGCTTCGATCAAGGAATAATCTCACACTATGACAGAGGAAGAAAAAAGATAAGGAAAAACTTTAATGAAGCATCAGATATAATAGTCTAAGTCATTCACAGGTCTTGTAAGTGTTGATAGTTGATACAGAGGAAAAACTGTAAACAATTAGATCGCTAAAAAATTCAATCACCACGGTAGAATTTGAACTAAATTGCGGCTATGCATTCATCAACGATATATAAGAAATGAAGTTAAATATGAAATAATGGAGGAGCACATACCTCAAACTTGACGGGGTCTAGAATCTCAGATTTGCATTTGTATTAATTTTAGAAAAATGAAGAACTTTTCTTCTACAACCGGCCAAAAAAAGCCTTTGGTCTATCTTTGAAAAATGTACTTGTACAAAGAAAACCCTCAACCCTAGATTGTTGGTATTCTCCTCATCTCATAAAATCTAACGGTTACAGAATACAAAATTTGAACCGTTTTGCTCAGTTACACATGAAAATATGAAACACTTCACTTAGTTTTATTTTTCTCTCTTCATGTTGGTGGGTTGTTTTCCTTTCTTTGTCCTCTAACTCCAAAATAGAATGGAGAAGTAACTGAACTATTGGCCTCCATGATTATTCCCTTTCATCTGTTCAATACAATTGACACATTTTTCTACTAACTGGGCTATCAACCTGGGAAGTTCAGTTTGGTTGTTTTCTTCGAAAGCATAACACTTCCTTTCCAACTGTGGAAGTTTTTCTCCTATTTTCCTATCTTCTATAATGATAAACAATAACTGTAAGTTTGGTTTTATAAACCATTTGTCTATTTTGGCAATATCGACCTGTTTTACCTAGGATAGTTTGTCTTGGTCTCTTTCCATATTTCCCTTGATATCAAGAAGTTGTTTAACTATGTTAATTTTGTTGAGCATTCCAGAGCTATTCTCCTTATTGATATCTAGAAATTTCTTATTTATTAGGCCGAAAATTTATTCACAAGAGTCTCTCACCTCTTTGGCCATCTTCCTGCTCCCTGATAGATTATGCTCCCATGCCTTTAAAAATATATTACCTCTGGTTTGTTCTCGGATAGACAATTTGGAAGCAATGATCATTTTCTCTTTCGTCGATGATATGATAGCCTCCTAGAAAGTGCTTTGAGCCGCCTTAGATTATCTGTCCCTTAAGGTGATTTTTTCTAAGGCTTGATCTATCAACTGAAAATGATCCTAGATGACTTCTACTTTAGTAAACAGACTCTGTGGCTTGCATTCAAAATGAAGCTACATCTATGACCTGGCTTTCAATTGAATTTAATTTAGACTGCAACTGTTTTGTTAACTCCTCTTGTTTAATTACCTGTGATTGACTTGTCAAAGCCGACTGGTGAGTTTGTTCGAGAATGGATTTGATATTTTTGATCTCCTTTTGGTTGGCTATTCAGGTTCTTCAAAGTTTTTGTATGCCTCGTTCCTGGAATTTGTCTCTATAGTTGTTATCTGAGTTTACAATTTTCTAATCAACAAGTCCTTTTGTTTCAACCTTTCCTTCAAGTTCCCGACCGAATACTGATTGGTTGTTGGGTAAGCCCCCAATATTCCTGCTACCTCGTCGGAAAACTCTACCTCTTGTAAGGCTTCTCCATCAGTCAATATTTTGAATCTTTTGGATGTTGCACCCGACCCATGATGCGTTTCGTGTTTCACCATGGCCTTTCTTTTCTTGCTAAAAATGAAATCACTAGGAGGCAACTCTTTGACGGAGATGGGTATTAAGTCTTCTTTGGATATTACCCCTGCATTGGGGTTCCCCTTTGTATATTGTAAGGTTCTAACGGGGCTACCTATTTCTTTTGAAATTTGTTTAAGGGTAGTGACAGTGTCTAGTTCATTTGATGTAGACAAGGTTGTATCACCAACCCCTTCTAAGAAGGTTTCTATTTGATACTTGACCTGTCTGCCAGGTGTATTTGTCTCTGGGAGACTTTCTTCTTGGTTTGCAGTCTTCATATTTTCCTTTGAGGTCTCATTTCCCTTTCCATTCCCTTGAGTCTCTTGTTTACCAGGGTCAATGTCTGTAAAACCTTTGGCTTCTAATTTCTTAGTATATGGAGCTGTGGAGACCTTGCCTTGCAAAAATTTGGGGAGTCTGCTTCTCCGGTGTTCTTGAAATTTGTAGAATCCGGTCATCTCTTCGGGCAGCAGAGCTTAAACCGGATTCAAGACTTCTATTTAAGATTTCACTCCTTGG
This sequence comes from Picea engelmannii, assembly GCA_009831015.1. Taxonomy (NCBI): domain Eukaryota; kingdom Viridiplantae; phylum Streptophyta; class Pinopsida; order Pinales; family Pinaceae; genus Picea; species Picea engelmannii. The sequence continues at coordinate 287,444 of ML779578.1, read as the reverse complement.
AAAATGTCATCATGAGGGGAATCATTGTGCTCATATATTTTTAAACCAAAACTTGCCATATGGTTACTCACAATCTTATCGGGATCGTGCTTCTTAAATTCAATGTCTACTAATTTCATTTCTTCCAAGGTCATGGCATCCTCTTTGGCATGGCCGAAATATGATAAAGAACATGTATCAATGTGTATGGGAAAGGGAAGGCTTACTTTTTTCTGAACTCCTTTGAGTTCCTTGCTTATCCCGTCAAGCACATTTTTCCTAGCGACTTCTCGACATACTAGTTTCAGGTAAGAATACTGGTAGGGCATATGGGGGAACGGACCAGCCAAAAACCCTAATATATGAGAACATGTCTATGTACCAGTCTACTATGCTACTTAGGTTGGTCGTGACCTTATCTGAAATCCTGGGGGGTGGATGGCCAAAGATAGCGACATGCATTGGCACCATTACCCAGTTGAAAATCTCATAGATGAAGTCTTTATCTTTATCTTCCCAAATCTTTGAGTGGTACACATGAATAGGCTCTGTGTTGTTTAGAATCCAGCTCCAGCTCATTAATGGGAAAGGTGTCATGAAGAATAAATTTCATCCATAATGTAGGAAGACATGAAAAATGAATTTGTTTTCCCACTCCCCTTTAGTGTTTGATATTCTTTAACTTGACTAGCGAGACTATCTGAACACAATTTAGCCCAGTCGAAAGAGTACCCCTCTTCCACTATGTGGATAAGTGGTTCCCATGGGAGAAAACAATGCACAGTATTCTCTCTTCCATAAAGTTTGCATACCATCATCGCTACATACATAAATTGTGGCTGTAACGCACAGATAGAGTACACACCATGTGTATATGCTCTGAATTTTTTTGGGCATGAGTACCAATCTTTAATCAGGTCAGATAAGATTTTCCCAAACTGCTTGCATTATTTCTTCTTGAAACCCTCTAAGAATTTGACATTATAGGTAAAATTGGGTGTCGGGTACGATTTATACATCTTCTACAAATTCCCTGGCCTAAATGTCCCAATAGCCACCTTTTGTGCATTAAATATCGTCCTAGTCGAGATGTCTACATGGTCCAGTGCCCATTTAATCATATCACAATAGGGAAAAAGCTGCGGTCTAGTTGTTACCTTTTGCATCTCTGAATAAGTGACCACCTTGTATTTGATGTGCAAGTCATTCTTCTTGTTGTCGCTTGAGTCATCTAGGCAGTTTATTGGCTCATATTGTAAGGTGTTGAAACCTTGTGTTCATGTTTTGACTATGTCGATGTTTCTAGGAGAAATGTCAGAAATAATATCTGAGTTATGACTTACACTTTCACCAGCTGCTTTGGGTGCTTTCCGTGGAGACATGATGTAATATCTCAAGACTATACTTCCTGTTACAGAGGATGAACACACAAACAATAGTTACCTCGCTTAAAATGGCTCTGTGAAACTTAGAAAGAAATTCAAATAATGACGGTAATTCTTTCACTTAGAGTACTTCAGTCTGTGCGGGTCCTTGTTGACACAACGTTTAAATATTTTAATAAAAATATTTTGGAATAAAGCAAGATCTTTTTTTCCATCATTTCCCTAGTTCATATATAAATGTCATAAATGTTTGATATTTCATGACTAGGAAGATCGTAGAAACATTTAATTCTTTACCCGTAATTTTAACAAGTTAAAAGTTGTTTAAGATATCAATTAATTTGGTTTAACCCTTAAACTAATTGAGATTAGTTCTTGATCCATTTTTGGCATTCGTAGTCTCAGACAACTTTCTTCTTAGTCTTTGGTCCATAAACCTTAGATTTGTGATATTTCAAATTGGATAATTAACTTTAATCAGACTTAAGTTTTATATTAATCGTGATTTGTTTACAAACTTCGCGACCTCGGGTATCGGGGTTAGAAAGGTTTCGTTATAAGGTAAAATCATCGAGTCGTGAAATTGCGATAATGATTAACTAACGTTGATTATAGTTAATTTGATAATTAGCCAGGTTTATCTTAAGCTACTTTCGTGGCTTCGCACATCGGGCATTCGAATGTCATTCAAGGCATGATTTCTGAATCACGAAAGCGTGATGCATTAAAATGGTGATAATCGTAGTTTAAAGCTTGGACGACCTAGATTAAACTTAACCCGACTTTGCTATTTTACATATCGGGATACTAAGAACTTTGATATGTATAACCATTTGACTTGCGAAATCCCGAGATCTGAGATTTGGGATTTAGGGCTTATCATTTTTTGTTGTTTGAAAGAGTGGGAAGCTTCGATCTTTTGGTAACTGGACTAAAAGTATATGTGTTCCAACACCTGATATTTAATGTAAAAAGAGAGTGTGACAATGAGCTATCAATACTCGCATGAAGTGAAATAACTTAGGTTGTTACACTTAAAAAATTCCATATTGAAGTTTCCATTGTGACTGAAGTATACTTTTTACTTCTCCAAGTCACACAAAAGAAAACAAAAAGAAAATAACATGCAAACTTCAACACCTCCTCGGCAACGATGCCAAAAAGTGGTGGTACTAGGAATAGTAGTAATGATTTACTATACCATTGGTTTCCTAATTTACTTGTTAACCTGAGGTTCATACAAACTTAAGAGGTGTTATGCATTGTATGTGCAGTATGCAATTGTGTTGGCATGTTTACAAGAAGAGTGTGCTTATCATTGATGGCAAGAACAACAACAACGATTACAAACAGGCAGGAAAGGAAGATCAACAAATAGGCAAGCAAGGAATAACAACAGCAATCGAATGGCAATATCAACAATGTAAGCTTAGAAGGAGGAAAACAGTTAAAGAATGACAAAGGTGTTGTTTCAGAGTTTCGCAAATCAAGAAATCTAAATAAAAGAGTATCAAACTCGCAATATGAGAAATTGCGATAACAATATTGACAAGTGATTCAAGAAGGACATGTGGTGAACGACAAAGGTGTTGTTTCAGAGTTTTGTAGATCATGAAATCCAAAGGAAATAGGTTCAAACTCACGGTATGTGAGATCACAAAAAGATATGGACCATCAGATCACCAAGGATTGTGGACCGTTGATCAGGCATGAAGAAGGCTTGTGAAGTGGCGAAATCGCGATAAGATCTGGGCCATTAGATATGGAGTAATTACGAAGGACCAACAGTTGTTAGATATGGTGAAGATGAGGCCGATAAGACCAAGAGTCATCCAACTCTCCAAAACTGTGAAGGAATCCTGGACGTCCATAGAGGACAGTCGTGGACCATTTTATCTTGAGGACACATGCTTAAAGATCATTGTTTCGCTGACTGGAAAGTCAAAGGAGCGAAGTGCTCGTTTGAGTGGAGATGGTCATATCTCATGGTCACATTGTTGAGAAGCTAGAGAAGCCAAGCCCTATTTCGGAGTTCATGACATAGAGAGTCAAGAGGACTCATTACAGAATACCCGAGATGTGAAAGTGTGAAATGTGTTTTCGAATAAAGTTGTGGTCACAGCCAGTGGTTACATCTGCAGAAGATAGAGGAAGGAGCTAGCAGTGTTAAGCTCTATTTCGGAGTCTCGACACTCGCGACTTGGAGCATCAAGACTCCTCATCAAAAGAATCATGATATTATAGATCGCGATGAGATCTGGACAGTCGATCATTAGAGATCTCGACCATTGATTAGGCTCGATGAAATTCATAAGTCTGCGAAACACGAAAAGCCTTTTGTCACATCCTGTGGTCACCTTCGATGGTCACGTGAAGGGTAGAGGCTAGCAAGAGTTAAGGTCTACCTCAGAGTCTCGGAAATCACACCTTGGAGCATCAAGGCTCTTCATCACAGGAATCGTGATATGCGAGATCGCGATGAGATATGGATCGTCGGATCATCGGAGATCTTGATCGTTGATCAGGCTAGATGAAGTTTATAAGTTTGTGAAATGTGAAGCGCTTTTTGGCATAGCCTGTGGTCACAGTCGGACGGTGCGTGAGGGGAAGAAGCAAGAAGTGCTAAGCTCTATCTCAGAGTCTCGGTGATCGTGACTTGGAGTGTCGAGAACTTCTATCATAGGAATGTCGAGTTGCAAGATCACAAAATTTAAAACTATGTTTAATGCTCGGTCACAACCAGTGGGCATATGAATTAAATGCAAGACCCTACGAACTTCATCCAATGGTGCAGGTGAATTTAAGTATGAATCGAAGGGCTAGTGTTTCTCTACACAGTTAATCGACCAGTGGTGATTCAGTTGCTGAAGTGGTCTTTGGTGGTTCAAAGTGTAACTGCTAGAAACCACTTATGGTTTCTACCAGAGGACTCGAAGAGACTTCTGCGTGATTATCAAAGGAGCTAAAGAGTCTCTCAAAATATTCCAGTGGAATGAAGACTATTCGTAGAGGAAATTGACAGATGGATCTAACTGCCAGAAAAGCTAAAGAGTTGCCATGATGAACAGGTAGAGTACTCGACATGAGAGAGCATGCAGAAGTATGGTGAGACAGTATGCACAAGGCACACAGAGACTATAAGTATGCAGAACAAAGAATAGATGAGGTTTGTTGTTGTTGAGAGTGATTCAAGCATGTAGAAGGAGGTAGAGTGAGGCAATTGAAATGCATAGAAGAGGAAAGGTGCATTGAATGGACAAGGCACACAGAGCATAAAAGGCAGAAGAACAGAAAGTGCAAGGCATGTGTGCAGGAAGGCAATAAAGCAGACAGAGCAGGGAAATGTAGCAGAACAATGATGAGACTGGTAAGCCATTGTTGAATATTATATCATTGTAATAAGTTTCAGTAGTAAAACGTTATTTTTCCAGGGTGGTAGGGAGGTGCTAGGGAGGATTGTTGTCCTCACAGGTTCAAGTGGGTGCTTGAACACAGGGAGTTGTAGCTTCCTTCTGGTTGGTGCTAGAGAAACCAGGGAGTTGGTGCTTCCTTCTAGTTGATGCTAGAGAAACCGGGGAGTTGGTGCTTCCTTCTAGTTGGTGCTAGAGAAACCAGAGAGTTGGTGCTCTCAGCAAGTAGCAGCTTGAAAAATAGAGGTTGTAGCCTCATTATGAGTTGGTACTCATATGTATGATAATCTAAAGAATGTAAATATTACTTAGCATATAAAGAAGAAGAGGTTTTTACCCTGTATGGGTTTCCTCAGGAAATATCTGTCTCTGTGTATCTTATATGTGTGGTTGATGCTGAATTCTCTATTGCTTAATTCTCTACATTATTGTGACTGTCATTAAATGTTGTGTAAAGAGTTTAAAATAAGAATAATTGTTTAATCTTAGTAATAATTGATTCACTCCCCCCCCCCCTGTCATTTTTCCAACACTTGGTATCAGAACAGGCCCCTTTTATCTAAGGGTAGATCCTAGAGCTTAAACATGTCAAGCCATGAAGGAAATTCAACCAATAAGGCCCCTCTCTTCAATGGAACAAACTTTGCCTTCTGGAAAGTTAGAATGAGAACCTACATAATCGCTTTAGGTGAAAATGTATGGGATGTGGTAGATATTGGTTATGTAAATCCATTTGTACTAGATAATAAGGATGACAAGCTAGAATTTAGCTTCAATGCTAAGGCTATGAATGCTATCTTAAGAGGACTTGCAGAAGCAGAATTTGTAAAAGTTATGCACCTAGGAACTGCCAAAGAAATGTCAGACAAACTCATTAGCAGTTATGAAGGTAATGAGAAGGTAAAGGATGCCAAACTTCAAACCTACAGAATACAGTTTGAACAACTGAAGATGAAGGAAGATGAAACTGTTGGAAAATACTATCTGAGAGTAGAATAAATGGTAAATGCAATGAGAGCAATTGGTGATAAAATTGAGGAACCTTCTTTAGTTCAGAAAATTTTGAGATCTCTACTAGACAGGTTCAACCCGAAGGTCTCTGCTATGTAAGAAATTGATGATCTAAAAACCTTGGAGTTTGATAAACTTCTAGGAACATTGACTGCATATGAAATGAGAATAGTTAAAGATAAACCCACCTCCAGAGAAGCATCACTTAAGGCAGACGAGAATGAAGATTCAGATCTTGATGAAATTGAAGAAAAATTTGTGAAGAGACTGAAGAAGGGATCAGGAAAATACAAAGGTAAAATTCCTTTAAAATGTTTCAATTGTGGTAGGTTAGGTCATTTTGCAAATAAATGTCCCCAAAAAACAAAGGATCAGACATGTGATGATGAGGAGAAGCACAAACACAGAAATCTCTTTAAAGAGAATAACTTTAAAAAGAAAAGTCTTTGCGTAAACAATGATGATGATCCTTTAGATGATGGAAACAATGACTCCACTATTGAATATAAACTAAATGACTTCATAATTATGCCCAAAGAGAATTATAATAATATAAGCACAGGAAGTGATGCTAATGAAAAAGAAGTTGTGGTTGACATGGAAGGAGAACTGATCAGTGCACTAGAAGAGATTGACAGATTGAGAATTAAGAACAGAAAGCAAAGACACTTGTTGATACAGATTGAGAAAGACAGTAAAGAACCTGATGAAGACCTTATCCTCCTAAAAGTGGAATTAGAAGAGGCAAAAAAAATCGAAGACATTCTAAAACAACAGTTATCATAAAAGAAGGCAAGATGTGAAGCCTTAGAACAAGAAGTAGTGAAAACTAGGAAAGAGATGGAGAAGTTTCAAGCCTTGTATAATCAGAATCTGTCAAGTATAAAATCCTCGGAAGGTTTAGCCACCATTCTGAATTAGCAAAGGAATCTAAAGCTAAAAACTGGTTTGGGTTATGAAGAGGGATCAAGTAGTGATAAGCCAAGAAACGAAGAACCCATCAAGTTTGTCAAATCTATAACCAATGACAACAACAAACCTACGGAAACAAAGGAATACAATCAACTTCCCATGACGAGTAAAGGAAAATGTGCCAGGATTGAATCTGTAGAACAAAGAAATAATGCGCTCCCTGCTGAAAGATGTCATCAGCATGGAAGAAATCGATTTACTCAAAGAAGACTTTGTTGATCCCATTGAACATAAAGGTGTCTATATGATCCCATGTTCATGTGGTAAACAATACATAGGAGAAACAGGTCGTTCCTTTAGAATTAGGATTCAAGAACACGCCGCTGACATCAAACACAATCGCACTCATCCCTCAGCTCTCGCAGAACACTCAGATAAAACCAAACATCA
>ML779578.1:257990-276686 GCA_009831015.1 Picea engelmannii | reverse complement strand
AGAAATCAAAATTTTCAGTTCACTACTTATTCAAATGCAGATTGGGAAAACTGTGTTGATGAGAGAAAAAGCACCAGTGGAGGAGCATTCTTTCTGGGTGACTCGTTAGTAGCATGGATTAGTAAAAAAAAAAGTTACATTTCTTTATCAACTACAGAGGTAGAGTACATTGATGTTTCTATCTATTGCACTCATATATTATGGATGATTCATACACTTGCAGACTTGGAGGTAAAATACGTAGCACCGATCCCAATTCATTGTGATAACACTAGTACCATCAGTGTGTCTAAGAATCTTGTACTTCACTCCAAGACCAAGCATATTCCCATAAAATACCATTTTATGAGAGAGCAGGTCACCAATTAGGTTGTTAAGGTCCATTACATTCCAACAACAGAACAAATTGCAGACATCTTTACTAAACCCCTAGCCAAGATACCATTTGAATATCTTTGAAATAAGTTGGGTGTGATCCCATCTCACATCTAAGAAAGTCCATTCTGTTAGGGGGAGTTGGTATTGGTTGAACATCTGATACCTCCAAAACATACTGCAACAGCTCAGGGGGAGCGTGTTTTCTTTGACATTGATGTCAAATGGGGAGAAAAGGAGTGGTCTGTACCGGATGCTACAGTTGGAGGTACAAACAGATTAGAGAAACCGTTCAGGATTGCCATCAATTCCAAAGGGGGATATTTTTGGCATGTTTACAAGAAGAGTGTGCTTGTCATTGATGGCAAGAACAGAAATAATGATGACAAACAGGCAGGCAAGGAAGATCAGCAAACAGGCAGGCAAGGGAGAACAACAACGATCAAATGGCAAAATCATCAGTGTAAGCTCAGAAGGAGGAAAACAGTCAAAGAATGAAAAAGGTGTTGTTTTGGAGTTTCACAGATCGAGAAATCCAAATCAAAGAGTTTCAAACTCACGATATGAGAAATTGCGATAAAAATCTTGACAGATGATTCAATAAGGACACATGGTGAACGATAAAGGTGTTGTTTCGGAGTTTCGCAGATCGAGAAATCCAAAGGAAAGAGGTTCAAACTCGTGATATGTGAGATCATGAAAAAGATCTGGACCGTCAAATCACCAAGGATTGTGGACCATTGATCAGGCATGAAGAAGGCTCGTGAAGTGGCGAAATTGTGATAAGATCTGGGCCGTCAGATCTGGAGTAATTATGAAGGACCAACATTCATTAGATATGGTGAAGCTACAAGGAAAATAAGACCAAGAGTCATCCAACTCTCCAAAACTGTGAAGGAATCCTGACCGTCCATCGAGGTCAGCCATGGACCGTTGGATCCTGAGGACACATGGAAAAAGATCATCATTTCGCTAACTGGAAAGTCAAAGGAGCGAAGTGCTCATTTGAGTGGCAAATGGTCATATCTCGTTGTCACATTGTTGAGAAGCTGGAGAAGCCAAGCTCTATTTCGGAGTTCGTGACATAGAGAGTCGAGAGGACTCATTACAGAATACCCAAGATGTGAAACTGTGAAATGTGTTTTCGAATAAATCTATGGTCATAGCCACTGGTTACATCTGTGGAATATAGAGGAAGGAGCTAGCGATATTGAGCTCCATTTCGGAGTCTCAGTGCTCGCGATATGCGAGATCGCGATGAGATATGGATATTCGATCATTAGAGATCTCGACCGTTGATCAAGATCGATGAAATTCATAAGTTCGCGAAACACAAAGTGCCTTTTGGCCCAGCTTGTGGTCACCATCAGTGGTCATGTGAAGGGTAGAGGCTAGCAAGAGTTAAGGTCTACCTCGAAGTCTCAGAAATCGCACCTTGGAGAATCAAGGCTCTTTATCACAGGAATTGTGATATGCGAGATCGCGATGCGATCTGGACCGTCGAATCATCAAATATCTCGACCATTGATCAGACTAGATGAAGTTTATCAGTTTGTCAAATATGAAGCGCCTTTTGGTGCAGCCTGTGGTGACAGCCGGAGGGCACGTGAGGGGAAGAAGCGAGCGGTGCTAATCTCTATCTCAGAGTCTCGGAAATCGCGACTTGGAGTGTCGAGAACTTCTATCACAGGAATGCCGAGTTGCGAGATCACAAAATTAAAAACTATGTTTAATGCTCGGTCACAGCCAGTGGGCATATGAATTAAACGCATGACCCTACGAACTCCATCCAAAGGTGCAGGTGAATTTAAGTATGATTCAAAGGGATATTGTTGCTCTACACAGTTAATCAACCAGTGGTGATTCAGTTGCTGAAGCAGTCTTTGGTGGTTCAAAGTGTAACTGCTAGAAACCACTGATGGTTTCTACCAGAGGACTCGAAGAGAATTCTGCGTGATTATCAGAGGAGCTGAAGAGTCTCTAGGAATATTATAGTGGAATGAAGGTTGTTCGTAGAGGCAATTGACAGATGGATCTAACTGGTAGAGAAGCTGAAGAGTTTCCATGATGAACAGGTAGAGTACTCGACATGAGAGAGCATGCAGAAGTATGGTGAGACAGTATGCACAAGGCGCACAGAGACTATAAGTATGCAGAACAGAGAAGAGATGGGGGTTTTGTTGTTGAGAGTGATTCAAGCATGTAGAAGGAGGTAGAGTGCGGCAACTGAAATGCATAAAAGAGGAAAGGTGCATTGAATGGACAAGGCACACAGAGAATAAAAGGAAGAAGAATAGAAAGCGCAAGGCATGTGTGCAGGAAGGAAGTTAGGTAGACAGAGCAAGGAAATGTAGCAGAAAAGTGATGAGACTGGTAAGCCATTATTGAATATTATATCACTGTAATAAGTTTCAATAGTAAAAATTTATTTTTCCAGGGTGGTAGGGAGGTGCTAGGGAGGACTGTTGTCCTCACAGGTTCAAGTGGGTGCTTGAACATAGGGAGTTGTAGCTTCCTTCTAGTTGGTGCTAGAGAAACTAGGGAGTTGGTGCTTCCTTCTTGTTGGTGCTAGAGAAACCGAGGAGTTGGTGCTTCCTTCTAGTTGGTGCTAGAGAAACCAGAGAGTTGGTTCTCTCAGCAAGTAGCAGCTTGCAAAATAGAGGTTTTAGCCTCATTATGAGTTGGTGCTCATATGTATGATAATGTAAAGAATGTAAAGATTACTTATCATATAAAGAAGAAGAGGTTTTTACCCTGTATGGGTTTCCTCAGGAAATATCTGTCTCTGTGTATCTTATATGTGTGGTTGATGCTGAATGTTCTATTGCTTAATTATCTGCATTATTGTGACTGTCATTAGGTTTTGTGTAAAGAGTTTAAAATAAGCATAATTTTTTAATCTTAGTAGCAACTGATTCCCCCCCCCCCCCCTCTTAGTTGTCCAGCAAATTGTTGGTAGCAAAGGTTTTAGACTGATCAAAGGATGAAAATGTGTTGGAAAATCTCGTGACACAAAACAACTCTGAATTAATTGCTTGAATTAAACACACCAATTCGAAAGTACAACTAATATAGATTGCATGAAAACAACTTATTCTAATTGCATTAAAGAGTATTGAATAATAAAGTTAAACTGAAGCCAAAATATGAATAAAATTTGAACTATGACAAAAAACTATAATAGAAGTAAAGCTCTAAACTATGATAGAAACTTATAATGGAAGAAAAGTTACACTAATGCAGGAATAAAACAAGCGAACCCTTTCATCAATATCAATACAAATTTCCTTTTATTGTTTATTGATGCTTTCAGGAAAAGAATATTACCTATGTCAAAATATGAAGCTAAAACAAACCTACAAGATATTTCTACAGGAACTGTGCAGTTCTATGGGAACTGTACATTTTCTATACGAAACCCCTATAGGAAGAAAAATGGAATCTAAAATGGTAGTGAAAGTCCTTAAAATCATTAACAAAGATATACTATAAATAAGTGAGGTGAATCTAAGGTTCTTATCCTTGGGAGGCACCTAAGAGTGATTTAAAAGGTTATTGACATTTCTAGATGATGTTGCTACAACTTTCTAGTTAATCATAATCTTAACAAAACTAAAAGTGTTCATGAAAAAAAAATATCAAAATCTAATATAGAATGCAATACTATATATGAAGAATGCAATACTATATATGATCCAAGTGGATATTCATGGCCACCCACCTATTCCAACTGGCTCCTCTTGACAATTTTTAGTTCCACACGTTCTTTTGTGCTTCTTTGTAATTGTGGGTTCTACACTTTCAGGGTTGTCTGAAGCCCTACACATATTCCTGGTGGAGACTAGTGGCCTCCTACCTAATCCAACTGGCTTATTTTCGATGTTTTCATGTCATTACATGTTTCTGTACTTCTAGGGTCATTTTGGGGACCTAAAGAATTGTTTTTTGTCTTTCCATAGTTAAATTATAGACAAAGACAGAGTTTGACGATGTAATGTGTAGTTTCCAAAAATAAATTTCCAAAGGGCTATCACACGCTTAAAATGTAGGTTATATGAAAAAAAATTTGACCCCAGGAAGTTGAGGTACCAACTTACCCATCAGGGCCCACAAGAATTTTTTTCTTTTTATCTCCTAGGGTTTGGTTTTTCGATGTCTAGGGTTTTGACATTCATGAGTAATGTTAAAAAGTCCATTGGAGCCTCATTGTAATAATTATGCTCAAATGGATGCACGTAGCAGCCACATCTCTTCTCATACATAACTACCACCATTCGAGCACATTGTTTCAGTTCTGCAGTTTTACAGTTTCAACCTATTTCATTTATTAAATAAAGGATATTGTTCACTAGATATTTGTTTTGTTCTCTATATCTATGTGTTTATTGTAATTAGTTTGTTAATTAGTTTTTCTGCTCCTAAATATGGATCAGTGGTATTAGAGTGGTCTGCTCTTCATTTATTTTTCTTCGTGCATATCCTCGACAAGATCTAGGTACAATAAGTTGAGACTTGAACCAATTAATCCTTTGCAAGATTAGTCGCACCGAGCCTGATAACAACCCATGGGGGAAGAAAAGAAAGATAATGGAGTGGGATATCCTTTTAAAATGTTTCTTGAGGAAGCCCTTGTGTGACAAAGGAATGAAATGATGGAAACATTTCCACAGATCCTTCGGCGACTTCCCATAGGAGAAGCATCTTCATCAAGTGGCCATGCAACCCCCTTCAAGGTAGAGGTAAATTTTGATATTCCATTATTTGAAGGACTGATAAATACGGATTTTGTAGATAAATGGTTGAATCTACTCAAAGGGTAGTTTTCAGTCCACAATTTTTTCGATACCGAAAATATTACTTTTTCACTCCTCAAGGTTGTCCTCCATGTTAAGTATTGGTGGGATACTTACTCTTAGAAAAGGGACATAGAGGAATCTACAATATTTTCAGTTCCCCATACATGGGATTCCTTTCAGGATTCGATTCAATAACAATACTACCATGTTGGAATCTATGAGAACCAGTATACTAGATGGACCACCCTGCGTCAAGAAAGGGACCACACAGTACCAGATTTCAAAATATTCCCTATACACTAAGCACAAAATCGGGTAACAAAGAATATGAGCGACATTTGGTGCTCAAATACAATGGTTTTTTACATAGATACATTCAAACAAAAATGGAGTTTCTGGACACTTCATCATTGGGTACAGCTTAGACATATTCTTTCAAGATCGAGCAGAAATTTAAGCTGAAGAGGCAAGAGTTTGGATCTGCAATATCCACATAGTTAAAGCAGGGAAAAGGTGGCCCCAACCCACACAACAACGAAAAAATAAAATATATCCACTCTCAGTACAACCAGCCAAAGATGCAACAAAATAAGGGTAATGATAAGTCAAAGAAGGACACGAAAAAATTATGTGAATACCATAAAATACCTTGGCACAACATCGAATAATACATCTCCAAGAAGTCACTCATGGTCGAACTGAAGGCTTCCAAGTCAGAGGTCGATTCTAACTCTGAATAAAATACAGAAGGAGGGAAGAAGATTATTGATGTTGAACTCAGTTCCACTGTCACTACCATCAAAGTCTAGGCAAGCGAACCAGAAGAAACAGAGGAAGGGGAATGCCTCGTTCACTCACATATGTGGGTAAAGGGGGATATGCTTCATTTTGTTTTCGATAGTGGAAGTCAGAAGAACCTGATCTCAGTAGAGTTTGTCATGTGGTTGGACCTGCCGACGAAACCGCACTTGCAAGCCTACACCATCGATTGGCTTCACCAAGGAAGAGATATTCATGTCAGCAACAATGACGTCTACCCTATGACATCAAGCCTTTAAAATATGAGGTATTGTGTGATATTGCTTCCCTTGAAGTTTGTGATGTTCTTTTAGGAAATCCATATTTTTGGAAGCGCCATGTTGTGTATAAGTCTTGACCCCACAGTGTTGTTATTTCTTTGGGTATAAAATTGTATAGGATACATGAGGTAGTTCCTCCTACCTCTATTTCTTTAATCTATGCTAATAAATGTAGTAAGGTCATTTAAAAGAATGGGAAGTTTATCTTCTTTGTGATTAGTTCTCATAGTAAGAAGAAGGTTGTTGCCACATCCATGGCCTCTACACAACGCCTCTCCTTTCAATAGAAGCAAGTGGACATGATTGTGGAGGAGTATAGAGACATTTTCTCTCCACCCATCGGGGTACCGATCCATTGCCAAGTCAATCATCCAATTGATCTATCCCTCGGTGCACCTCTACCTAATGGACCAGTCTATTGTAGCTCATTGATGGAAAATGACAAAATCAAGCATCAAATCCAAGAGCTTCTTCAAAAGGGGCACATCAGACCCAAATCCTCCCCTAACGAAATCCCAATTTTACTAATGTCGAAGAAGTACAGGACCTGGTGGCTCTGCATTGAGTATAGAGTATTAAACAAAATCACAGTTAGGAACTGGTACCCAATTCCCAAAATTGATGACCTTCTTGACCAAATCAAGGGGGGGGAATTCTTCAGCAAGATTGACCTAAAGTCTGGCTACCACCAAGTTTCCATTGAACCAAATGATGTATGGAAGACAAATTTCAAATATAAAAAAGGTCTCTCGAATGGCTGGCCATGCATGTTGGCTTAACAAATGCACCAACCAATTTCATAAGATTGATGGATGATGTATTGAGACCCTTCACCAACTCTTTTGTGGTGGTATATTTGGATGATATCCTCATCTTCAAAAGAACTTGGGAGGATCACACATGGCATAGTCAACAGGTTTTGAACACTCTGTGGCAACACAAGCTACATACCAACTTGTAAAAATTATCCTTTAGCATGAACAGGGTCCAACACTTGGGCTACATTGTTGATGATCATGGGGTACATGTTGATCCAGCAAATATCCAAGTCATTCGTGAATGTCCATCCCCAATCACACTAATCAAGCTTCAGAACTTCTTAGGACTGGACACCTTCTATCGACAATTCATGTTGGGATTCTCCCATATTGCATGGGCCCTTATCCAAGTGACCAATGGCGAGGGTAGGAAATATTTCTTATTGGAGAAGGAACAACAATGAGCATGTGATGATCTGAAACATCACGTGTGCTCAGCTCCAATACTCTCCTTTCCCTATCTGCAACAACCATTCGAGATTGTGAATGATGCATATAACTATGTTATAGGTGCAGTTCTCACTCAGCATGGTCATATGGTAGCATACCATAGTGAGACACCCTCAGATACTATTTGAAAATACCCCACCTATGACAAGGAAATATATTCCATTGTACAAACCTATCGTCAATGGAAAAATTACATTTTGGGAAAGGAGAAAATCATACACATTGATCACAAGCATCTGTAGTTCATACAGACACAGGGGAAGTTGCAGAACAACCACCATTAGAAGTGGTCCACCTACCTGCAGTAGTTTCATCTCAACATCAAGTATAAGACAGGGAGTACAGATAATTTTGATGACTACCTCGGTTGACCTCCCGTAGTTGCACTCACCACCATGCTCCATTCCTATGGACATGAGGCATATAAGTGGCCCCAAATTTATCAACAAGATTCAGACTTCGCCACCACCTATTAGCTCTTGGGTACAGGTGCATATGTCACTGATTTTCACATTCATGATGTACTATTATGCCATCTGGGCTATCTCTGTGTTCCTACAAGAAAGTGTGCAAAGCTGATTTGGGAAGCTCACTATAGTCGGATGGTAGGATGTCAGGAAGTATATCAGGATGCCAATAACTATATCAAATCTTGCATTCCTTGTGCCATTTCCAAGCCATCCATTAAGAATCAAGGATTATACACCCCTCTTCCTACTCTCGAGAATCCTTGGGAATCCATCTTGATGGATTACATGTATGTCCTTTCATCCACCAACCAAGGAAAGTATTGTGTGTTTGTGGTATTTGATTGATTTTTGAAGATGTCCATCCTCATAGCCTACAAGAAGAACATCACAACAGAAGATACTTAAAATATCTTATTTGACCGAGTTTGGGTCCATTTTTGGATACCACATACCATCATCTCCGACCGGGTTAGAAGGTTCCTCAACACATTTTGGAAGAGTCTCTGGTCACTTTTGGACACCAAGCTCACTAAATCCACTACTTTCCACCCTCAAACCGATTCCAAACAGAGGTCGTCAATCGGATGATTGTGCACATCCTACACATGTACAAATCTAATCATCCATGTACATGGGTTGAGAGTCTCCCCTATGTCCAACATAGTTACAACAAGGCTCTCCATAACTCCATCGGCCATAGCCCATTTCAAGTACGGTTGGGATTCCAATCCTTAGGTCCCATTGATGTCGCACTACCTCTTACAATACCACATAAAAACTCTTCCTATATTCAATATGAGACCCACAAATCCACCATATTCATTGAGTGAATTCATCACATACGCCAACAGGTCCATGAGATTTTGCAAAAATCCAAAGCTAAGTAAAAGCAGTGCCATGATCAACATAGGGTACCACACTAGTTTCAAGTGGAAGAAGAGGTCTAATTGAATTTTCAGAAATAGCATCTTACAAGGCCCCATTGGAAGCTCTGCCCACTTCACTATCGGCCTTACAATATCACCAAGGTTGTGGTTAGCAATAATTTTGAGCTCAACACTCCACCCTTCCTTGGATTGCATCCAGTGTTCAATGTGGACCTCCTTCGACCCTATTTTCCACCATTATTCGACACGTATGAGATCGCAAAACAAATGACACCAAAAGAGATCAACCCTGACTTCATGGAACATCCATCCACTAATCAAATAGTCGACACACAGGTCAAGGTAACTCGCCAGCAGAGGATCCAGCTTTATGAGGTTGTCAAGGTAAGGCAACTCCTACGCCAAGAAAATTGGCTCACCTAAGGCCAAATTCAGAAAAAATTTCCTCACCTAATGGGGGAAATCAATGAAATGGAGACAATTTCTTCCTAAGGAGGGAGAACTGATCTAGGTGGATATTGGTGGCCACCCACCTATTCCAGTTGGATCCTATTGACAATTTTTAGTTCAACATGTTCTTCTGTACTTATTTGTAATTGTGGGTTCTACACTTTCAAGGATGTTTGAAACCCTACACATCTTCCAGCTGGAGACTGGTGGCTTCCCACCTAATCCAAATAGCTTATTTTGGATGTTTTCATGTCAGCACATCTTTATGTACTTCTAGGCCCGTTTTGGGGCCGTAAACAATGTTTTTTTTCTTGCCACAGACAAACTATAGCTGGAGTTAGAGTTTGACGGTGTAATGTGTATTTATCTAAAGGACCTTTCCAATGGGCTATCACATGCCTAAAATAGAGTTTGTATGAAAAATTTACAACCCCGAGAACTTGAGGTACCAACTTACCCATCGAGACCCACATGAATTTTGGTGTTTCATCTCCTAGGGTTAGGCTTTTTTATATCTAGGGTTTTGGCATTCATGAGTAATGTTAAAAAGGACTTTGGAGCCTCATTGTAATTAGTTTTATCAGATGGATGCACGTAGCAGTCACATCTCTTCTCGGAGATAGCTACCACCATTCGAGCAAGTTGTTTCAGTTATGCAGTTTTACAGTTTCAACCTATTTCATTTATTCATTGTTCACTTGATATTTGTCTTGTTCTCCATATCTATGTGTTTATTGTGTTAAGTATGTTAATTAGTCTGTTACACTCCTAAATCTGAATCAATATAGGCACTAACTAATATGCATGAAAACTAAAGAAACAATAGCAGGGTCCTTAAACCCTCTTGGATGGGCCCTACCCAAGAAGCACAAAGAGCCTAAAATAAACCTTACTAGACTGAAAGCATAACCATATTTATTTCATAAATATCATTAATACATCAGGAGCATCGAATATCTGAGTTCGCAGTACAATTCTTCACAAAATATCCACACAATACTTCTCCAAAATTCTCTATATCCCTCTCCTAGACTAGAGGCCTACATATAACTAGAGAGTTCGACCTCCCTTCCTAAATCAAGGAGAGAAATGAGTAAATGAGGGATATCAACCCTTTACATCTATATTTTTGAACTGTTGCTAATTAGAAGTGGTCATAAATGCACAAGAAGGGATCTTGGAGGTAGGTATAGACAATTTCCCTTGATCTTTGGCTGGTAGCTCATTCAAGGAGACAAAATCCCCTATTTCTAGGAGGTTGTCTCCCTTGACTCCTGTAGTTCAGCATGATTGGTGGAATTCATGTATTTTGACAAAAACATTAGAGAAAAAAGGTATATTATACACAAAAATCCACCTCAATCATACATTCATTAAGCAAGACACAAAATACCCATGACTGACTATTTAATATGGTAAAAAGAAAAATGTAAGTCATTTTTTGGTGGAAAAATGTGCCAAAGATGAGCCTTTAGAACGGACAATAATGAGTCTCATCAACGAGTTTACAATATTTCATGTTGAAACACTTCGAGATTGTTTCGATATAATTTTTCTGATTTAACCAAAGATTTCTAACTGCCTTATATATTTTGATCTCCATTCCCAGAACGAAGTTCATTGCACTAAGATCCTTCATGTTGAAATTATAGGATAGTTGCATGTTCACCTCATTTATTACATCCATGCTACTTCCAACCACTAACATATCATTGAAATACAAAATCTACATATAAGAAATGATCACCTTCCTTCATGGAATATACATAGTGATCATCCTTACTTCTCACAAATCCCAAACTAACGATGTACGTATCAAACGATTGATACCACATCCTTGGTGATTTATTCAGACCATAAAGGGATCTCTTCAATTTGCACCCTAACTCTTTCTTTCCCTTTACTACAAATCCTTTAGGTTGTTTCATGTAGATTTCTCCTTCCAAGTCCCCATGTAGGAATGTTGTCTTCACATCCATTTTCTCTATCTTAATATCAAATTTTGTAGCCAGAGACATTAGTGCTATAATGGAATTTAATTTTGAAACAGGGGAAAAAATCTCATCGAATTCAACTCCCTCGAATTAGGAATACCCTTTCACTACCAATCAAGCTTTGAATTTATCGACTTGACATATGGTTTTCAATGATTTCTTAAACACCCACTTAATAATGATAGGTTTCCTTCCAATAGGTATCTCAACCAAAACCCTTGTCTCATTCTTGTGCAAGGATTCCATTTCTTCTACCATGGAATCCTTCTAGTGTTTACCCTATGTCGAGTAGACTACCTCCCTAACTGACTAAGGCTCCTCATTAGTGGTAGATAACACAAACGCAAAACAAAAATTGGGTGGACTATACATTTCATCTATTTTCCTTACTTGTTCGGACCTCCTTACAACCAAATTTAGTTATTCCACCTCTTCATCCAATTTAGTTGACTCATTTGAATCATGTTCATTGTTCCTCAGTTCAAACACCAACTTCTATGGTTCTTTATTTTTTTGAACCAATTCATACTTAGAATTTCCTCTGACTTCCATAAATATCACATCTCGATTATACATTGTTTTATTTAAAAATGGATTCCATAGCTTACATCCTTTCATTCGATCCTTGTAGCTAATGAAAATACACTTGATTTCCTTATTATCTAAATTGTTCCTCCTCTGCTTGGGAACATGCACAAATGAATCACATCCAAAGATTCTAAGAAGTGAAAATGAAGGCTTCTTACCCAACCATACCTCATCTGGAGTCATTTCGATTAGCACTGACGAAGGAGACCTATTTACCAAATATTTTGCAGTGTCGACTACCTCTAACCATAATTCTTGTGTGATCCCAACACCACTGAGCATGCTCATTTCCTTATCTATCAATGTCCTGTTCATTCTTTTAGAAACTCCATTTTGTTGTGGGGTATATGGTGTGGTATTTCGGCATGCCATTCCACACTACTTGCAGAACTTCTCAAAATCCTTTCCACATAATTCACCTCCATTGGTAGTTCTGAGCGCCTTGATCTTCTTATTTTTATGGTTTATCGCAAGAGATGTAAACTCTTTGAAAATCTTAAAAACCTATGTTTTATTCCTCATGAAATTTATGCATGTCTTCCTAGAAAAATCATATATGAAGGAAAAATAATAAATATATTCTCCAAGAGAAGGGACCAGTATAGGCCCAAACACATCACTTTGTATCAATTCCAAAATCACTTTATCCCTTGTAGCTTCAGATGGGAATCTAACCTAATTTTTTTTTCCATATATGAAATGTTCACAAATCAACTTCCAAATTACAATTAGGAAAACCTTCGACCATACCTATGTTGTGCATAGCTCGGAATCCTTTTTTGCTAATGTGTCCAATCCTCTGGTGCCATAACATGGTTGGGTCAACTTGATGAAGAACAAACAATATTGCATCCAATCAAGTTGATGCTCCCCAAAAAATTGTTTAGGATTCCAATCCAAAATATTTTCATTAATACCATCAATCCCTTGATCATTTTTCACATATCCTTCTGAAATAAAGTGTTCACACCTGCATCACTCAATTTGCTGACAGATCTCAAATTTCTTTCCAAACCCGAAATATGTAGCATACCTGGAAGGGTCCTACTCCTCCATATTGTAGTATTATTCATAATATTTTGTGTCCAACAATTTTGGTTGTTGATTCATCCCCCGATAATACATCTCCCCTTCATATCTCTCATATTCACGAAACCATTCTCTGCCGGGTGTCATATGGAAGGATGCACTTGAGTTTATCAACCAAACATGATGATCCAATTGTTTATTGGTTGACACCAAATACACATCGCCTCCTTTATTTGAGTATTATCTATCTTGGTCCATGGCTTCTCGTCGGATATTGGACTAATCCCAGTCACCTTCGACTTGCAATATCTCTTGTAGTTCCTAAATTTACCACATTTCCAACACCTTCTCCTTGACTAAAATAGGTATTCATATCTACTCTTTGACTTAGAATTTCTAGCAGAGAATTTTCCTTTATCTCTATCCATCAATTAAACTCTCACAATCAAGGCATATTTGGTTGATCCTTCCATGTTCTTCCATATCATTTCATCTAACAGCAAAGATGCAACAACATATTCAAGAATTAATTGACTTGAATTACTCCTATAGCCATGACTAAGCTATCCCAAGTGTTAGGAAAAGAATACAACAGGATAATACATTTCTTATTCTCATTGATTTTAGTATCCACATATAATAACATGCTTGTTATAGTATTGAATGAATTCGAGTGATCTTTTATCGATCTCCCATCACTCATCCTTAGAAGTTACAGTTTCTTCTGAAGGAACAACTTGTTTACTAAAGATTTCGATTGGTACAAGATTCCCAACTTGTCCCATAGTTTCTTTGTAGAGTCTTCACCTAAGACATTCAGCAATATCGAATCTGGAAGAAAAAAATGTAATATCCCAAGGCCGAGGCCCGGTTGTAATTATGAATTGTAACATGTTTTGTAGGTTGGTGAGCCAAGTGTTATAATCTAGGAGGCTTATGTGCTTATTAGGCTGGAGAGCCTAGATGTTAAAGGCCAGGAGCCTATTTTGTACATGTAAGTATTCATAATTATTAATATAACAACATCGTTCTGTGTAGACTAAACACAAAGAAAGAGTATGGGGGACTAAAATTCACTAGGTTGGGTAAGGGAAGGAGGCTAAGAGGCTAGAAAGAGGGGATAAGCTTAAGATCTTAAGTCCAATAGAATAATATATTATTATTATAAATGTTGAGAGTGGGATATGAATATATCCTAAGTTCCTTTGGGGAAAAGGTATTGTTATCACTAGAAGTCACCCTCAGATTGCATAGAAGGTAAGCCCAATACTGATCAGTCTATACAGTAAATGTAAATGAGTTTTAAGAGGCCAAATGGAGAACACCCAATGAAAATAATGTTTTAACTCGAAAATCTAGACTGGTATGCGCAAGCAATTGAGATCTTGGATCAACTTCAGTCGGTAAGTTGGAGTAAAGGTGAGTAGGAGGAAGACTTTGGTGAGAAACGCGTACAGGTATGTCATGAACATCAGGCCTTCCAGCAGCCTAAGGAAGAAAAATTTAAACACAAGATCCTCTTGGATTCAAATTTCAAGGAAAATGGAAGAAATCATAACAGCATTATAATCAAACATTCATCATAATACAGTCACAACAATCCATGTGAATTGGTCAATCATGAACTCTCTCAGTATCAAAGGAAAATAATATGGAGTAATAAAGTCGACTTAGATTAATCAAGAAGTCTCAAATCAAGACATAACCAAAGAACCAGTGTTCTTCATCAAAATATTACAATAGAAGGGAGCCTATCTCAACCATTCGAACTTAACAAAATATCAAAACTGCCTATATATACTAAAAATACTACAACCACCAGGAATGTGATTGGACCTCTACATTTAAATCCTTCAGTCAGTGCCTGCTCTGTCAGACTGTGCAGGCCTTCTCATGTCAGACATGAACTTTCCTCAATTATGTGTTTTGCAGGAAAATCTATCCAGAAGCAAACTTCAGATTGCCAATCTGCACTCACAATTGTCTTCAGCCTATTTTCCATTTATGGGTTGAGATGAGGTTTCAACCACCTCCCCCATTTCCATTAACTATCTTCATCGAATTAGGGATGAGGCCTAACACCCTATGAATGTTGCAAGCATTGCCCATGACTTCTTTGAGTCAATCTCGATGCCTCAAGGCCATGCAGATCTTCTTTTGTGACCCATTCAGGCGCTTTCATCCTTTGGCACAACTCCTATCCATCGCTCCATATTCAATGTGACCTAGGTCCATGGCCCTACACAATTTTAGACGCTACCAAGGGTGGTCTGAACGAAAAATGCTTTGGTCCCCACAATTCACCATGAACTGCCACGCATCCCTTTCTAAAAACCACGGTTCTTATTACGGCCCGCCCCTGAGATTTTAAAACGTGTGCACCTTTCGATCCTGCAATTTGGCGTGACCATTGATCTTGCGATCTAATATTAGGCCCTCTAATCAATAGCTCATCTTTGGCACTTTTTATATTTATGGATTGGATCTTCCCCTTAAAAACAACAATCGAGATTTGCTTCGCGGATCGGCCTTCGAGAATTTCAATTCTCAAACTCCATTTGTCTTATGTTGTTTAGAGAGTTCATGAATGACTAATTCACATGAATTTTTGTAACTGTATTATTATGAATGTTTGATTATAATTTTGTTATAATTTATTTCAGTTTCTTTGAGATTTGAATTCAAGAGGATCTTACATTTAAGAGGTTGTTGGAAGACCTGATGTCCACAACATACCTCTACACTCTCCTCACCAAATTCTTCCCTCTATTCACCCTTACTCAAACTTATTGACTGAAGTTGAGTCCATACCTCAATTGCTTATGCATGCTAGTCCATATTTCTGAGTTAGAACATTATTATCATTGAGTCTTCTCCATTTGACCACCTAAAAATCATTTACATTTACTATAGAAACTGATGGGTACTAAGCTTACCTTTTATGCAATATGAAGATGACCTCTAGTGCTAAACTTTCTGGCATCGTTGTCAGGGAACGAATTGAAGAACTTTCCCTGTGATAGAAAGTGATGCAAACGCGCCACCCAGGGCACGTCCGCTCACACAGGACCTTCCTCTCTTCTCGGCCCGAAGAACTCAAAGGTTCTCCTAATTCCCTATCGGGAATCTTCCTACCCACAGATTCTCTTCGTCGCGCGATCCTCTTCCCTTACTTCTCGGAGGATCAGAACTTGCGACTTCGCGAGTCCAACAGTTGAGCGCTACACCCTCGGATCCCTGAGACCCAATGGTCAGTCCACTCACTGACTTTTCCCAGAGGGATTTCTCTACTCGCGACCTCGCTACTCGCAATACCAAAATTTTGGTTCTCCAACCTCTGGTACCCGAGGTACCGAAACTCCGATGTGCACGTGTGACTTGACCCGTCCACACTCATCACTTCTCTTGGGACTTCCGCGCTATCGCTACCTCGCTCCCTCGCGACTTCTCTACTCGCGAGGTTGAATAACTTCCCCGTCAACTTTCGAGGTCTGAGGTGCCAAAACTTGCGACCTGGCTCCCTCGTGACTTCGCGATTTCCGTGGCTAAGTCCTCGAACCTTTTCTCATGAGGCTCCGATGCACGAGCCCACGTGCGGATCCAACGGTCCTCCCGCGATCTGGATCCAATGGCTATTCACCTTCTCTCTCCTCGCGTCCTCGTGACTTGGGATACCCAATACTTGGGCCTTCGCTCTGCGAGCTCCCGAGTTCGCGAGATCCTTAGATCTCCGCCACCTGTCCTTCCTAGATGGATGGCTCCCAGACTTCTCGCCACTTCGTGCCCTCGCGCCTCGCGACTTTTGATACCAATATTTCAGCCCTTCCACTTACGAGCTCCCGAGATGAGAGGTGCCACCTGTCCACTTGCCAACTCCTGTGGACCCACGCTATCCTCGAAGTAGTCGAGATCTCGGTTCTCGCAATCTCGCAACTCTCCTTACCAAACTTAGGACTCTTTCCTCACGAGGTCCTGATAGGCAATCTCGTGAACAATCCAATGGCCCTGACCGACTTGGATCAATGGTGCTGCCTCTCGTGAGATTTGAATCCTCTCCACGCCTGCACTGTAACTACCTTGCACCTCTGAGATATCCAACGGCTCTCGGAACTTCGCGAAATCGCTTCCAAAGATTTCATCCGTCCGTTCTCCCTTTAAGGATTTTGGGAAACAAAAGAGTGTCTCTCCACGAGACTCGTTTCTCGCTCGCCAACCTGTGACGCTTTCCTCCGACTTCCAACAGCAGCTTCCCTGCACTTAGCCTTCAGTGAATTCAAAATTCTATTCCTCCTGAGCTTTTCCACAACTTCAACAGTCTCTTAGGAAAAAGAGATCTTTGTGCCCGCACTGGCAACTCTGGCCTGAAACCTTTCACGGCACAAACTCTCGGTGCTCTTCTTCAACTATATCACGAAGTTTCTATACCTCCTGAGATTTCCCACTCTGACTCTTTCAGAGAGACTTGCATGCGCTCCTCGCGGTGATCGTTCAACAACTCTCAAGTGTTGAATCCCTTCAGCTCTGTGCAACTCCTGCAGCAGCAGTCTTTGATTCCCTTTACTCAGATTCACAACTGAGACTTGTTCTTCGGCCTGTGCACTCCTTGCACGGATTCAACAACCCACTTCCACTTCTGGGCGAATGAGAACAAAAGTTAAACTACTGAGCCTTCATCAATGCACTCCTTGCGGATGACCTCAACTGCACTCTTTGCAGGAATCTCCTGGCTCAAATAGAGAAACAATTGAACCTCATTCTCTCTCCCTTTCAGACTTCAGGTTGAAACACGAAATCATATGCACAACATATACAAAGCAAATGCATAACAGAAGAAAACATTCATGAACACGTAAACAATATACACAGAGAAACAACACCAACCATGAGTTTGAATCAGAATTTTATTCTATTAATTCAACATCTGTACATGGGTGTTCTTCATACAATCCTCTGCAAGCTCTTCTCTTCTTGCTCCTGAATAATAATGTTACAATGATACAATGAGGGTGTCTATATCCGGTTTTCCCTCTCAAACTCTAAACTATAAAATCTAGACTTAAAATCCTATCTATCAGCATTAACTAGATTAAATGCCTCCTATCTATCAAAGGACGAGAGCTTAAAGGCTCAAGGTCCAATACAATATACAATGCGCCTTCATAAATGGCTTCATTAAAAGACTTGCGCTACAATCCCAAAGCACTTCAAAAATTTGGGTTTGTTTATCCAGCTGATCTTCGCTTGATGTGTTGGCTCACTTGATGAGTTGGCGATGCTCCTGCATCATACTCCTCGACTTGAAAACTTTCATGGGCTCTTGTCCATGAGCTCCTGCACGGTCTGTCCATGCTTTTGAATCTCTTCTTCAATCTCCCAGCTGGAATATTCCATTGGATGGTTCTTCCATTTGACCAGATACTCGAAGTATTGCCTTCGTCTGGTCTTTTTGTTCACCCTCTTATCAAGTATACGCTCCATATGTGGCTTTTCTGCAATCGGCATCTGCTTCTGCCACTGGATTTATGGCTGTTCATCATTTCCAGCTCTTGCTTCCTCAACCTTGTATGGATATAAGTCTGAGACATTGAATGTCAAAGATATTCCAATCTCATCCGGCAACTCAATTTCATAAGAGTTTTCTCCCAATTTCTTTAGGACTCTACATGGCCCAATTTTCTTCATTTTTAGCTTATTGTATGTTCCCCTTGGGAACCTTTCTGTTTGCACTCTTTTCATCGATGTGTGAGCAAAAAGTGAGTG
>ML779578.1:220996-247126 GCA_009831015.1 Picea engelmannii | reverse complement strand
ATTTTTTAGCCATTTTTGTATAGTTTTTGGCCCTTTTTGCTGTGCTGTGGATTTAATCCTTGTGCCATGAATGCCTGTTTTTCTGTGTTGATGATGCGGAGTTCTTGTCGTCCTGTGCGGACGAAATTTCAGTGATAACACTTTCCTTTCTCAAATGTGCCAAAACTAAATCACCAACTTTGAACTGAAGTTGTTTCTGATGTTGATCCACTCTGCGCTTATACTCCTGGTTTGATTCTAGCAATCGCTCCTTTACCCTGTT
Source organism: Picea engelmannii (assembly GCA_009831015.1). Taxonomy (NCBI): domain Eukaryota; kingdom Viridiplantae; phylum Streptophyta; class Pinopsida; order Pinales; family Pinaceae; genus Picea; species Picea engelmannii. The sequence goes on along the minus strand of ML779578.1, from coordinate 246,864 downwards.
GTGAATATCTCCCATCGCCTCTGTGAACTCTTCAACACTTACGCTCTTAGTCATTATCTGCTTTGAATCCCTCAGTTCAGATACTCCTCTTGGCTGTCTGTCGTATACAATCTCAAATGGAATTTTGCCTTTTCTCCTGTTCACTGAGTCGTTGTATGCAAACTCTACCTATGGCAACACGTTGTCCCAACTGTTGTGGTTCTCTGTCACCAAGATTCTTAATAAATCTCCCAGACTTCTATTTACCACCTCTATTTTCCCATGTGTCTGAGGATGATAGGCAGAACTAAACATCAAGTTAGTTCCCATCTTTTTCCAGAGTGTCCTCCAGAAATGTCCAATGAATTTTGTATCCCTGTCCGATACTATGCTTCTGGGTAACCCGTGAAGTCTAACGATCTCTTTGAAGAACAAATTTGCGATATGAGTCGCATCACTAGTCTTCTGGCATGGGATAAAATGTGCCATTTTGGAAAACTTGTCAACCACCACAAAGATTGAATCATGTCCTCTTTGCATCCTAGGCAATCCCAACACAAAATCCATGATTATGGCCTCCCATGGCCCTTCTGGTATGGGTAATGGCTGATAGAACCCCCCATTCTATTTCCTGCCCTTTGAATGCTGGCAAATTCTACACCTGTCCAATGTCAACAAACTTTTTGACTTCCGACCACATTCCTGGCCAAAAGTATGCTTCGCTCAGCATTGCAAATGTCTTGTCGTGGCCAAAATGTCCTGCCAATCCACCACTGTGCTTCTCTTTTAGCAGATTCTCCCTCATGGAGCAATTTGGAATGCACAGTCGATTGCCTCTGAATAGCAATCCTTCCTGGATCATATAATCTATCCATGGGCTTTTGTCTCTGAGAACTGGATTCTCAGCTGCTTCATATGCCTCTGCAAAATCTGCATCACCTGCATACATGTCCCTGAGATTTTCAAAACCCAATGTTTTGATTCAGAACTCCTACAGCAACAAACACTTCCGGCTCAAAGCATCAGCCACTTTGTTAGCAGTACCTGAAATGTGTTTAATTACAAATGTAAAATTATTCATATACTCTACCCATTTAGCATGTTTCGGATTCAACTTCTCATGTTGAGTCACAAACTGTAATGCATGATTATCACTATACAAAACAAATTCTTTCGGGATCAAGTAATGCCTCCATTTCTTCAACGCCTATATGATAGCATAAAATTATTTATCATACGTGGAGTATTTTACTTTTTACTCATCCATCTTCTCGCTGAAATATGCAATTGGTCTGTCCTCCTGGCTCAATACCGCTCCTATGGAAAAGCCACTTGCATCACATTTCACTTGGAACACTTTCGTAAAATCCGGCAACACCAAAACCGGTTGTTCTGTGATCTTTCGCTTCAACAGATTGAATCTCTTCTCTGCCTCTTCAGTCCAATGAAAATATTTATGTCTTTTCTTAACAGTATCCATCATTGCTGCGCTAATTCCACTGAAATTCCTGATGAATTTTCGGTAAAAACTAGCCAATCCATGAAAACTTCTCACCTCGAAAATATTTCTCAGTGATGGCCAATTTTTAATTACGTCCACTTTACTTGGATCCATATTCAATTCATTTGCCGATATGACAAACCCCAAGTAAATGAGTTATGTCTTCATAAATGAAGATTTTCTCATGTTGATCAACAGCTTCTCTTGCTGTAGCTTCCTCATTACTGCAGCTAAATGCTTCAAATGTTCTTCTTTTGTTTTGCTGAAAATCAATATGTCCTCCAGATAAACAATGACAAACTTACCAATGAATTCCTTCAGCACTTCATTCATCAACCTCATGAAGGTACTCGATGCCTTCGTCAAGGAAAATGACATGAATAGCCATTCATACAACCCTTCGTTGGTTTTGAAGGTTGTCTTCCACTCATCGCCTTCCCTCATGAGAATCTGATGGTATCTTCTTTTCAAATCAACCTTTGAAAAAAATTTGGCTCCACTTAAACAGTCCATCAAGTCATCCATCTGTGGAAATGGAAAACTGTACCTGATGGTTATCTTGTTAATGGCTCTGGAATCTATACACATTCTCCAACCACCATCTTTCTTTGGGCTGAGTATTGTTGGAACAACACACAGACTTAAACTTTCCCTGATCAGTCCTTTGTCTAACAGTTCCTGCACCTGCCTTCTGACTTCTTCATTTTCCTGCGGTGTCAACCTGTACGCAGATTTGTTTGGTAAACTGGCTCCTGGTATGAGGTCTATATGATGACTCACACTCCTTATCGGTGGAAATGAATGAGGTAATTCGTCTACCACAATGTCAGCGAACTCTTCTAGCAGTTCTTGAATTTCTTCCGGCAAATCATCCACTCTTGTGTTGGTCAAAACAACTTTTGGTTTCCTGACCACAATGAATTGTGGGTCTTCTTTCTTCTTCACTTCTGCCAGAAGTTCCTTCCCACTCATGAGAAGTACAGTATTCCTCAGCTCTGGTTTTACTTCTTTGTCTCTAATTGGAAGTAGCATATGTGTTCTTCCATTCTTCTCCAGAGTATACGTATTCATCTTCCCATCATGAATCACGTTCCTGTCATATTGTCATGGTCTACCTAGCAATAAATGACATACATCCATAGGAATAACATCATAGAGTATTTTATCATTGTATCCTCCTATCTTGATGTCAACTAAGAACTATTTAGTGACACTTACTTGATGTCCCTTCTGTAGCCATGAAACTTTGTATGGACTCAGGTGATCAGTCATCTCCAACTCTAGTTTCTCCACCATCTCGGTTGAAACGAGATTGTCTATGCTTCCACCATCCACAATAACCTTGCACTTCCTGTATTTGGTCTTGCATGCAGTTCTGAAAAGTCTGTTTCTTTGAGCTATGTCCTCCACCTCCTTCTCGGGTGTTCAGAGAACCTTACGCATCATCAATGAACTTTCGTCTTCTGCATCTTCTGCCTCAGCATTTCACCTCTGTGCCTCGGCGATGTGAGCTTCTCCTCCATCTTTCTTCCTATCTGGACAGTCAACTACCTTGTGTCCATTATTTCCACACGTGAAGCATGTAATGACTCCACCTCGTCCTCTTCCTCTACCTCTGGTGCGAGGAAATGTGTTATTATCAGCGTATCCTCCGCCTTGTTCTATCTGCAACCTTCGTTGTTTAGCGTGCTGGCCTCGCTGTGAACTTCCACCTCTTTCCGTTCTATTCTGAGGCTTCTTCCAGTCGTCCTTGGATTTCTGGAACCTATCTTGGGAAACTGACTTACCTTTTGGCTGGCTCCTTCCTTGGCCTCGCTGTCCTCGCTTACGGATCAACTTCTCTTTGGCTTTCAACGCCATCTGATACTCATCCTCCACCATTCTGATGGTCGTCATACTCATCTCATCCTGGATATCGTATCTCAAGCCATTCATATACCTGGCAACTTTTTCATCATCTCTCTCCCGATGACCTGCTCTGATATTTAGCTTGTAAAATTCCTCGGTATACTCCTTTACTGTCATCAACTTATGTCTCAGGTTCTGCATTCTCCTGAACAATGTGATTTGATAATCTCTTGGGATGAACTTTTCCTTCATCTTCGCAATCATTTGATCCCAGCTTTTAATCTCTTTCTTGCCTTTGGAACGTCTATCTGCTTGAAGCTCGTCCCACCATAATGTTGCATGTCCCTTCAATTTTGTGACAGCATGTCTGACCTTTTTATCTTCTTCTATATCTTCATAGTCGAAGTAAGTGTCAAGAGCTCTAATCCAATCTAAAAGCTCTTCTGCATCCAGATTTCCTTCATAGGTTGGAATGTCCATCTTTGTTTTTTAACTCATCCGGGCGATAGCTTTGATTAATCGCTCATTGGCTGCATATTCGGCTGCAACTTCTCCTTGTTGTTCAGCTTCAACTTCGCCTTCGGAGTCACTCAGATCTCTAGCACTGGCTGTGCGTCTCTGCGTTGCTTCCATATCTTCTAATCTCGCTCGGAGATCACGTATCTGCCTTTCCATTTCTGGATTCTGGGCTTGTCTCCCCCTTCCTCTCTGGTTTCCCCTATCCTCTGGATCTGGTGATTTTCTTTCTCTCCTTGGCGGCATGGTGAAATTTTCTCTTCTTCTCTGCTACAGAAAACAGAGAAATTGTCTCGCTCTAATACCACTCTGTGTGTATCAGAGTGATTCTTTCCTTCCTCGCTCCTCTTGCCTGAAATATACAGACAAGAAATCTGCTCTGATACCACTCTGATGTAAATGCACCACCCAGGGCACATCCGCTCACACAGGACCTTCCTCTCTTCTCTGCCCGAAGAACTCAAAGGTTCTCCTAATTCCCTATCGAGAATATTCCTACCCACAGATTCTCTTCGTCGCGTGATCCTCTTCCCTTACTTCTCGGAGGATCGGAACTTGCAACTTCGCGAGTCCAACATTTGAACGCTACACCCTCGGATCCCCAAGACCCGATGGTCAGTCCACTCGCTGACTTTTCCTGGAGGGATTTCTCTACTCGCGACCTCGCTACTCGCGATACCAAACTTTTGGTTCTCCAACCTCCAATACCCGAGGTACCGAAACTCTGATGCGCACATGTGACTTGACCCGTCCACACCCGTCACTTCTCTTGGGAATTCCATGCTATCGCTACCTCTCTCCCTCACGACTTCTCTACTCATGAAGTTGAATAACTTCACCGTCAACTTCCGAGGTCCGAGGTGCCGAAACTCGTGACCTCGCTCCCTCGTGACTTCACGATTTTCGTGGCTAAGTCCTCAAGCCTTTTCTCGTGAGGCTCCGATGCATGAGCCCACGTGCGGATCCAATGGCCCTCCCATGATCTGGATGCAACGACTATTCACCTTCTCGCTCCTCGCGTCCTCGTGACTTGGGATACCCAATACTTGGGACTTCGCTCTGCAAGCTCCCAAGTTCGCGAGATCCTTAGATCTCTGCCACCTGTCCTTCCCAGATGGACGACTCCCAGCCTTCTCGCTAGTTCGTGCCCTCATGCCTCATGACTTTTGATACCAATATTTCAGCCCTTCCACTTATGAGCTCCCGAGATGCGAGGTGCCACCTATCCACTTGCCAACTCCTGTGGACCCATGCTATCCTCGGAGTAGTCGAGATCTCGGTTCTCACAATATCGCGACTCTCCTTACCAAACTTAGGACACTTTCCTCACGAGGTCCTGATAGGTGATCTCGTGAACAATCCAATGGCCCTGACCGACTTGGATCGACGGTGTTGCCTCTCCTGATCTTTCAATCCTCTCCACGCCTGCGCTGTAACTACCTTGCACCTCTGAGAGATCCAACGGCTCTCGGAACTTCGCGAAATCTCTTCTAAATATTTCGTCTCTACATTCTCCCCTTGAGGATTCTGTGAAACAAAAGAGTGTCTCTCCATGAGACTCGTTGCTCGCTCGCCAACCTGTGATGCTTTCCTCCGACTTCCAACGATAGCTTCCCTGCACTTAGCCTTCAATGAATTCAAAAGTATATTCCTCCTGATCTTTTCCACAACTTCAACAGTCTCTTAGGAAAAAGAGATCTTTATGCCCGCACTGGCAACTCTGGCCTGAAACCTTTCATGCCACAAACTCCCGGTGCTCTTCTTCAACGATATCACGAAGGTTCTATACCTCCTAAGCTTTCCCACTCTGACTCGTTTAGAGAGACTTGCACGCGCTCCTCGCGGTGATCGTTCAACAACTCTCAAGTGTTGAATCCCTTCAGCTATGCGCAACTCTTGCAGCAACAGTCTTTGATTCCCTTTACTCAGATTCACAACTGAGACTTCTTCTTCAGCCTGTGCACTCCTTGCACGGCTTCAACAACCCACTTCCACTTCTGGGCGAATGAGAACAAAAGTTAAACTATTGATCCTTCATCAACACACTCCTTGCAGATGACCTCAACTGCACTCTTTGCAGGAATCTCCTGGCTCAGATAGAGAAACAATTGAACCTCATTCTCTCTCCCTTTCAGACTTCAGGTTGAAACATGAAATTATATGCACAGCATATACAAAGCAAATGCATAACAGAAGAAAACATTCATGAACACGTAAACAATATACACAGAGAAACAACACCAACCATGAGTTTGAATCAGAATTTTCTTCTATTAATTCAACATCTATACATGGGTGTTCTTCATACAATCCTCTGCAAGCTCTTCTCTTCTTGCTCCTGAATAATAATGTTACAATGATACAATGAGGGTGTCTATATCTGGTTTTCCCTCTCGAACTCTAAACTATCAGATCTAGACTTAAAATCCTATCTACCAGCATTAACTAGATTAAAATCCTCCTATCTATCAAAGGACGAGAGCTTAAAGGCTCAAGGTCCAATACAATATACAATGCGCCTTCATAAATGGCTTCATTAAAAGACTTGCGCTACAATCCCAAAGCACTTCAAAAATTTGGGTTTGTTTATCTAGCTGATCTCCGCTTGATGTGCTGGCTCGCTTGATGAGTTGGTGATGCTCCTACATCAGAAAGACAAAGAGATTTTGATTCTAAAGGTGCATCAGATATCAAAACCATTGAAGGTTGCAGTTTGCACCTAGCAAATCCACAATCAAAGACTCCACTAGGGAGGATCTCATTGATAGAAAGATGATCATGCATAAAGGGATGACCATGTATCATTTTATGAGCTTACTTCATGAAATCTTGTTTTTACTCGTCATCTCATTCATGTCTTTCCATTTACATATAAAGAGGATTATCCTCTCCTTTGTCTATTCAGAAGATTATAAGCCTTGCTTTATTCATCCATCCTTGGAAGAAGAAGACGTCCCTTCTTCTCGTGTTGTAGATGTTGATCTTGTGTCTTTACTGCAACCTATTCATAAAGTTGAACTTCATATTGAAACCCCCCCTAAATTCAATCACCCTTGCATCCTTGAGGAGGTCGAAACAGATCCAAAACCTTCTCAAATCTCATCACATCCTACTATTACTGTTCAACCTTCCCATCAGTGTGTTAAACCTCATATTCAGCCCACTAGTTTTCAAACTAGGATCAGAGACAAGATGTTTAAACCTTTAAAGCTTCCATATCATGTTCATCATTATCCTCTTGACTTCTTTGAGTACTTTCCTCAATTTTCTAGAAATGATGATGTTACAGCTGAGAGGCATATGGAGGCTTTCAAGGACTTTATTGATTAGTTTGAGATAGTTCATGAGGATGTTACAATGAGGTTGTTCTCCAAATACTTGTTAGGAGATGTTGTTGTATATTTTAAGGGTTTTGGAGTTGACTCCATTGGTTCCTGGATTGAATTATGCAATACATTTTTAAATGGTTGGGGTGAGAACAAGTCATTTGATCAATACCTACATGAGTTCACTACTTTGAGAAGGGGAAAAAAGGAAGTTTTGTCTACTTTTAATCGAAGGTTTCACAGCTTGTATTGCAGCTTGCCCCTGGAAATTAAACCTTTTGAGACTGTTTCCATGGTGTATTACATAGTGTCTCAGCACTCTAACCTTTTTTGTATCTTAGGGAAAGAAAATCTACATCTCTATCACAGTTATTCATGGATACTAAGGAAGTGGAGGAGAACCTCTGAGCTTGTGGTAGGATTCAAAGTCAGTATCATGTCAACTCTGAACATGAGGTAGGTTTTACTTGTTGTCCCTATGCAGGAAAGACTGTGGATGATTTTGTCCTCGAAGAAGGTATCTTGGACAACCTTGTTTCTGAGGAAGTCATTCTCTCAAACATTGACCAAGAGCTGTTTGTTGTTGAAAAACACTTTGGTGATGAATGCTTTGCTAGTAGAGAGCACCCCAAAACAATACATTCTTAATGTCAAGAGTCAAAGATTTGTTATGAACATACAAGTGATGGTGATGAACAGAATTTTTCTATGTTTTGTTTGGAGCCTTTTGGCACAATTCTAGTTTATGATGATGATTATGATCCTTGTAAATGCTATGGAGGTGTTGAAAGGGATTTTCATATGCAGTTGATCTCTCATCCATCACCCACAAATGAACAACCCTGTCTTGATGAAAATCATGTGTATGAATGGCAAGAAGTAGCAGTTATTGTTGTTCCTGAAGTGGATATTTTTCACAGTTATCTTCTTGATGAAATTACTATTTTAGAGATTGATCATAGATATGAGGGGAAACCCATTTTTGATGAATATTCTAGTGATGATGAGCAACAGACTATCTCCACGGTATGTTCAAAGATGATCAACAATCATCCCATGGGTGGTTCTGAAGTTACGAAGCAGATTTTTGACCCACAAATGTCTGTGTCTATCATTCAATCAGGTGTGCCTGTAGAAGACATCAAACAAATTGTCAGCAACTATGACACAATGAAGGTATCCTTCCATAAGTTAATCATGTGTTTCCTTCAGATTCATAAGCCTATCGATGAGTACATAGAGTTATACTTCTCAAATGCTTTGGAGCATGCAGGCTTGATATTTTTAGCAGCATTTGAAAGTAATATGGGTGATCATAAGAATGAAATTAGTCAATTGTCACACTCTCCTTTTTTTTTATGGATCACTTACAGTGAAGTGAAGGATTCGATTATCAAACAGTTTGAATGGATCTAGTGGAAGTTTTCCTTCACCTAGCCCATTGTCAAAGTCAGTTAGCTTAGTTTTTATACATAAATAAGCTCCTTCTGGAGCATGTGTGTTTGTTTTCCTTTCCTAAGTAGAATAGTGTACCTGTAATCCTCAGCAGGATGTTTTTTGAGCATGACTCCATATCCCAATGCATAAGGCGAATGGAACTACTTGTTGTTGGTAGCACGCGGGGAGCATGCCATCCCCTATGGAGCCAAATGTTATCACATATAGTTGTCAAGGACAATAGGTTATCCAAGTTCGCGGCCTACACAAGAAACGTCAAAGCTCAACGTTTAGAGCAATCCATTTTGGGCTACAAATGCAAGCAACAAGCGAGATCAACTTCAGCGGTGCACATTCCTGAGAATATAAGATCGGTGGTTTGCGAGAATCGAGCGTTCAAAATATTGTTAAAGTTGTTTGTCAAAGGCCCGAAGGTCCAAAATAGATCTGAGTCATTGATTAGCAAGATCCACGCATCATCAGATCTGTCAGTCTAGGAGATTTACTTCGGGAGTTTTAAAATGAGAAACATTGCAAAGTCTCGAAGGGCCAAAGCCTGAAGTGCCCGAAGAGAATCCGAGTCGTCGATCAGTAGGAGCCATGCATTGCCAGATCCTTAAATGAAAGATCCTCTTGAATTCAAATATCAAAGAAATTGAAAGAAATAATAATAGCACTATAATCAAGCATTCATCATAATACAGTTACAACAATTCATGTGAATCAGTCATTCATGAACTCTCTAAGCAGCAGAAGATAAATGGATTTTGAGAATTGAAATTCCCGAAGGCCGATCCTCGAAGCAAATCTCGGTCATTGTTTTGAAGGGGAATATTTGATTTGTCAATCTAAAAAGTGCCAGAGTTAAGTCATTGATCAGAGGGCCTAATCTTAGATCACAATATCAATGGTCATGCCAAATTGCGAGGTTGGAAGGTGCACACATTTCAAAATCTCAGGGGCAGGCCACAAATGGAACCGTGGTTTTTAGAAAGGGGCACATGGAATTTCATGGTGAATTACGGGGACCAAAGCAGTTTTCTTTCAGACCACCCTCAGTAGCACCCACAATCGTGCAATTGCGTAGGGTCATGGCCCTAGGTCACATTGAATATGGAGTGATGGAGAGGAGTTGTGCCAAAGGCCAAAAGCGCCCAGATGGGTCACAGAAGAAGATCGGCATGGCCTCGAGGTGTCAGGATTCACTTGAAGAAGTCGTGGGCACCACCTGGAACACTCATGGGCGTCAGGCCTCATCCTGATCCCGATGAAAATAGTTAATGGAAATGCGAGAGGTGGTTGAAACCTCATCTCAACCCATAAATGGAAAATAGGCTGAAGATGGCCATGAGTGCAGATTGGCAATCTGAAGTTTCCTTCTAGACGGATTTTCCTGCAAAACACATAATTGATGCAAGCTCGCATCTAACATGAGAAGGCATGCACAGTGTGATAGAGAAGGGACCGAATGAAGGATTTAAATGCAGAGGTCCAATCACATTCTTGGTGGTTGCAGCGTTTTTATTATATATAAGCAGTTTTGATATTTTGTTAAGGTCGAACGGTTGAGCTAGGCTCCCTGCTATTGTAATTTTTTTTTATGAACACTAGTTCTCTGGTTATGTATTTGTTTTTGAGACATATTTGTTAATCTAAGTCATCTTTCTTGCTCCATCTTATTTTCCTCTGAAACTGAGAGGTTTCATGAATGATTGATTCACATGAATTGTTGTAACTGTATTATGGTGAATGTTTGATTATATTGATGTTATAATTTATTTTCGTTTCTTTGATATTTGAATTCAAGAGGATCTTGCGTTAAAGTTTTTCATCCTTAGGCTGTTGGAAGACCTGATGTCCATAGCAGACCTCTACACTCTCCTCACCAAATTCTTCACTCTATTCACCCTTACCCCAACGTATTGACTGAAGTTGATTCCAAACCTCAATTTCTTATGCATGCTTGTCTAGATTTATGAGTTAGAATGTTATTATCATTGAGTCTTCTCCATTTGACCACCTAAAACTCATTTACATTTACTGTATAAATTGATGGGTACTGGGATTACTTTCTATGCAATTTAAAGGTGACTTCTAGTTCTAACAGGTACAACTTCCAAATGGAGAGGAACATGCTTCATGAGCTCCATGTGTCAGCCCAAGCACATGCAAATATAAGTGGGAATTCTTCGTGTTTTGGGATCTTTTGGCCATTTTTCACCAGGGCACCCAGCAAGCACATGGTAACCATGAAAGTCCATTGTTGAAATTTCCCCAACCAAATGAACCTCTGCAACAAGCCCAAATGGATACCCTTGACGCACCTGTACCTTATGGGCTTCCTGCGTATTGTTTTGTCATTACCGCTCACACGTCTAGTTTTTGTTGTTTCCATCGCCATGCTCGTGTGTTGAGGAGCGGGAGTGAAGAAATGATTTTTCAGGCCCGTCAATGGAAGAGGAAAGTTGTGAGGCATGTGAACAACTCTCCCCAGGTGAGAGAGTGTGGATAGAAGAAGTAGGTTGTCAGACCTGTGAGCAACACTCTCCAGGTGAGAGAGTGTGCTGGGAAAGTGAGTTCTCCTAGAGGGATTCCAGTAGCATCTACAGGGCTCTGAGAATTTTGTTCAGTCTTTTGTTGAAGCCCCATAAAGGGAGGTAGAGAAGTTGATGGATTGTGTGACAGTGAAGATGTATACTCCTGGGGTGGGACAAGCCTGTGGGGAATGGGATTCTCTGAGTGGTGGGCATAAGTGGCTCCTTGGAGGAAATCCTTCATGTTGTACTGTGCAACTTCATGTTGTCCATGCCTAGACTAGGAATCCCTTTCACTGTGGATTTTAGTCCCATCTCGGGGGTGACCCACTGTTGAGAGTGATAAGTAGCATGGTCTAAGGTTGGGAGGTTCGTGGAAGGTATGCACATAGTCGGCACACTACAATTAAGAGATAAGTATAATTTATGTGCTTAATGGTTAAATGTTGTATTTTAGTGCATGTTTGTGATTCTTGTAATAATATCATGTGTTTCGTTGCATGTATGTTTTCATGTTATCTCTATTTATTTTTGTTAATTTTATATGTGATGTATTCCACAAAAGAGCTTTGTCTGCCATTTCCCAGCAGACCTATGTCTGGGCATGGACAATTTTAATTACCTATAACAGAGATTGAGACTGCATGTATCTATGGTAGCATTCCAACGGCCTATTTGGGGGCCAGAGGATGTTACAAAATGGTATTAGAACATTTTTTAGAGTAGCATAGTCTGGCCTGGGTGGTTGGGGATGTTACAAAATTGCATCATAGTGTTTTTTGGAGTAGCATGGGCCATATTGAGTGGTTGGGGATGTTACAAAATGGTATTAGAGCATATTTTGGAGTAGCATGGCTCGACCTAGGTGGTCAGGGATGTTATAAAATGGTATCAGAGTGTTTCCTGAAGTAGCATGGCCCATCCTGGGTGGTCAGGGATGTTGTAAAATTGTATCATAGACATGGTTTCAACAATGAGCCTGGATGGGCCATGTTAGTGGAAGTTGAAGTAAAAGTTTTGGAAAGAAATTGTTGTCAAAATGGACAAAATATGAGTTCAGAGCATCCCTCGGTGCCAAGAGAATACCTTGGCCATGTTATGAAGCTCAGGAGGCATAACGATTTATGGAATGGTAACAGATAAATAATCCACAATAACCATTGTGTTGGGTCACAAGGTTGGAATTTGGGGCGTGAGCTCTGGAAGAGGACAACTTTTTCCATTCATCAGATATGGAAAAAGATGCATGAGATTTAAACTCCAAGTCTTTCGGACTTCGTGACTTCGGATAATTCTGTGTGTTATATAGAAAAAGGGATTGAATCCCGAAGTTTCGAAGTCCTAGAGTGGATATACACCATAGATCTGGGGAGAAGTGCTTGACCATTGGTTTTAGCTGAAGACATATCAGAATTGTTAGATCAAGCCAAGAGCATAAGGTAACGCACAGTGGTGAAAAGAAAATCCAAGCTGACAGACATGGACGCTAATGATTGTGAGCCATATATCTCACAACATTTCAGAATTCGACATTCAAAAGTAATAAGGTGTGATAGAGTGAAAACTCTTGAATCCCCGAAGTCTGGATTTAATCTGGACCATTCATCAAAAAATACACGCGTTAGCAGATTGGCTTGTTTTGAAATTCGGCCCTTGGAAGAAACAAAGTGTGCTAACGCAAAAATTCTTGAATCCTCAAAGTATCGAAGTCCAGAGTTAATCTAGACTGTTCATCAAAAGAGACATGTGTCGCGGATTGGCTTGTTCGGAAATTCAACATTTGGAAGAAGTAAAGTGTGCTATGGAGAAAAGTATCAAATCCCCAAAGTCCCGAAGTCTCGAAGTATGGATTTAATCTAGATCATTCATCAAAAAAGACACATGTAGATAGATTATCTTATTTGGAGTTTGGCAGTCGGGAAAAAAAAATTTGCTAAGGCGAAAACTCTCAAAGTCCCGAAATCCAACGTTCATCTGGACCATTCATTAAAGGAGACGCATGTCAAAAGATCATCTTATTCGGAGTTCATCATTCAGGATAATTGGAGTGTGCTAGTGTTGGATCTTTCGAAGCCTCGAAGCCCGAAGTCCTGAAGCTGAAGAGTTGAAGTGGCATGGCATGACAACGTCACCTATGGTGATGTGGACCTTTCCTAGACATGCCACATACCACCACCTCAATTGTTGATAGTTGTACTATGTGGCCCCTCGAATGTAAAGAAGTTCAGGAGTTTGGAGTTCAGGATATTTAAGGAATGCAAGTGTAAAATATTTCGAATCTCTGAAGCTTGAAGTCCTCAAATGACGTAGCTTGCTGACATCACTTGAAATGACATGGTCACATGGGAAGTGTGTCACGTGTCAGTGAGTTAATAACTTGTCAATGAATTTTTATGCCAATTGGAACATGACATATATCACCCTTCTGATTGGGCCATGTGTCCACTTCTAGTATTCTGCCACTTGTCAATCCCCTCAAGCATGGTTAGTGGGGCCTCTGATGGTCACAGTGGACAAGTGGTGTCATATCCTGTAGTTCAGATACTTGGCACTCCAGAGGAACTTGGTCAACAAGTGTTTAAGAATGAAAACTCTTGAAGGCCTGAAAGTCAGAGTATATCTCAATCATTGGTCACAGTGGACACATGGCACTATATCATACAGTATGGAGACTTGGAACTCCGGAGGAATTTTTTTCTAGTGAGAAGACTCCAAAAGGCCTGAAGGCCAGAGTCTACCTCGACCATTGATCACGAAGGACACGCGGTGTCAGATGAGATAGTCTAGAAACTTGACACTTTGGAAGACTAAGAGTATGGACATTCTATAATTCACAAAGATCGGAGTCTCGTAGTTGACCGTGCTCGTTGGTTATCAAAAATCCGTGGACCATTGATCCATCATCCTTCATGAGTTCCCAATTAGTGCTATAGGGAATTGATAGTTGGATTTGCATGAATATTTCGAGCTCTGGAGTTCTTAAGATAGAGGCCTGAAGTTCTGAATAAGCACCTACCAGCCTAGTGCTTGGCCATATCCCATGTTCACATAAATTGGGGGCTCAGAAAACAAAAGGGGGGCTAGTAACCAAAAGTGAATTGGAGAACAGAACAGGGCTCGGAGATAGAGCAGTGGGGATTCTTGATCAACCAAGACCCATAGAAAATGGTGTTTGATATTTTTGTTGTGAATCAAATTAGTTTATGTTATTTTGGAAAACAATTAAAGACTGATAGCCTAAAAAAATTTGGTTGAATGCACATTTTGCAAAGTTAGCAATTTTCAAAACCGAACAAGATTGTCACATAGTGCAGAGAAATGGAAGAGGCACAAGATGCTTACAGTCAAGAGGATGAAGTTAGAGGAATGGATTTCCATTTGGGAGTTAAAGGAAGGAACCCCAGTGGGCATGCAGAAGCAATAGATAAAGACATGGGCATGATGAAAATCATTAAAAATTTGCAAAACGATGTCCAAATTCACTAGGAAAATAATGAAAGGATTAAGAGATCCAAGGAGTGACAGGAAGACTTCAATAGGAATTTAATGTAAAGCCTGGAAATAATTGAAAATAATTTGGATAAGGAAAGTGGATCCAACAAATCAGGGAGCCACAGATCCCCTGATGAGAAAACAAGAGAAAGAAGAAGTAACAAATATCACCAACACTTTCAAAGGCATTCCAAAAGGAAGCCACATAGCAGGTCAATTCCACCTCCTACCAGAAGCATGGGAGATATGAAGTGGATGAACTGAAGGGTGAAATTCATGATATCAAACCTCCTACTTTTGATGGAGAGAACCAAAAAGATGAATATGTTGAGACATGGCTACTTGGCATGAGGAAATTTTTCCAATTGCATAGTTATTCCTCTCATGCTGAAGGAAGAATCACAATTTATCAGATGAAAGGAAAGGTATCCATGTGGTTGGATAAGCTTGTTCAAGTGTGGAACATAAGAGAGGAAAATGTGAAATGGAAGGAATTCAAGAGACATTTTCAAAAGAAGTACTTAACCAAGAGATGCTATGACAAAAAGATGAAAGAGTTATTTGAACTTAAATTTGAAAACATGACTATAGATGAATATGAAAGGATATTTCTAGATTTGTTGAAGTATGTCTCTTTAATTAAGGATGAGACAATCAATATCCAGATATTTCTGAGTGGGCTACCATCTTTTATCAGTGACAAAATCTAGTATGATGACCCTAAAACTATCGAAGAAACCATAAGGAGGGAAAAGTATTTATATGATCAGCATAAGGGAAAGCCTACTTTCCAAAGAGCTTTGGAAGGCAAGAGGAATTTTAAGAGGGAGCAGAGGCAGAAGGGGAACAAGTCACCATTTTTCATTAATAGTCCTCAAGGACAGCTAGTTTTGAGAGACCTCGGGATGGCTGAAGTAGGTGGGCAAAGGCCAAGGAAGAAACCTATGCAATGTTGGGGTTCTAAAGGAGATAATAAGTATAGATATTTACCTCACAGAAAGGAAAAGGTGAGATTTTTTCACCATGTTCAACAAGAAGAAATAGTGGAGGACATGGGCAGAAGAGTACCAAGGATATATGCAACCCTAGACAACAAGCAAGTTGAGTTTCAATCACACATGATTGAAGTCGAAGGTATGATTAGTAACCATGTAGTTGTTATTTTAATTGATTCGGGGGCTAGTCATATCTATATAGATCCTAAGGTAGTGGAAATATTTTAATTGTGAAGAAGCAAGCATGGGAAATCTTGGTTGGTGCAGTTGGATACAGGAGCCAAGAGAAAGGTTGTTGAGTTGGTTAAATCATGTCCAGTGGGCATGAATAGACCGATTACTAAGGCAGATTTGAACATCTTTGTTTTGGGATCATACAACTACCTAATTGGTATGGATTGGTTGGACCAACACCATGCCATATTAGACTATCATAACAAGGCATTCACTTGCCTGGATGAGGAAGGAAATCAGAGAACAATCCAAGGAATTCCTAGGGCAGTTACTGTCCGAGAAATCTCAGCAATGCAGCTAAAGAAGTATTACAAGAATGGCTATCAAATATTTGCAACCATTATGGATGAAGAACCTAAGGATAAGGTGCCAAAATTGGAGAATCATTAAGTCCTGAAATATTTTTATGATGTTTTCAAGGAGATATCAGGGCTACCCACAAAGAGAGATATTGATTTATCTATAAATTTGATGCCTTGGACAGCTTCAGTATCAAAGACTCCCTACTGGATTAGCACACCATAATTGAAAGAACTACAAATGCAACTTGAATAACTTTTAAAGAATAGATACATACACCCAAGTGTGTCACCTTGGGGTGCCCTAGTGTTATTTGTGAAGAAGAAATATGGGACCTTGAGATTATGAATTGACTTCAAACAGTTAAATAAACTATAAAGAACAAGTATCCTCTACCAAGGATTGATGATATTTTCGATCAGTTGAAGGATGCAAGGATATTTTCAAATATAGATCTCAGGTCAGGATACCATCAGGTAAAAATTAAATATGAATACATCATCAAGAACACCTTCAGGACAATGTATGGTCATTATGAGTTCATAGTGGTGCCATTTGGGTTATCAAATGCACCAGTTGTTTTCATGTTCTTAATGAATGGTGTTTTCTAAGAATATTTAGACAATTTTGTCATTGTATTTTTGGATGACATCCTTGTATATTACAATATAGAAGAAGAGCACGAGCATCACTTGAGGATGGTGTTATGGGTGCTAAGAGAGCACCAGTTGTTTGCTAAATTGAGCAAGTGCTCATTTTTCCAAAATCGAATTCACTATTTGGGCCGTATAATATCTGAAGAGGGAATAGTAGTAGACCCAGAAAATATTGAAGTCGTTAAAGGGTGGAAAACACCTAAGAATGTGACAGAAGTCATATCCTTCATGGGTGTAGCTGGCTACTACAGGAGATTCATTGCAGGATTTTCGAGGATTGCTCACCCAATCACTTCCTTGCAAAGAAAAGGGGTAAAATTTCAATGGACAGAAGAATATGAAAAGAGCTTCCAGCAATTGAAGCAGTTGTTAACCAGTTCTCCAATTATGAGGATTTCATATCTGAAAGAAGAGTTCATGGTTTGCACAGATGTGGGCAAAGAAGGACTGCGGGGGAGTCCTCTGTTGGAATAGGTTTGTGATATGTTTTGAATCCAGGAAATTGAAAGAGTATGAAAGGCTCTACGCCACTCACAATTTGGAGTTGGCAGCCATAGTACATGCTTTAAATAAATGGAGACACTACCTCATGGGAAAGAGGTTTGAGCTCATTACAGACCATAATGGTCTAAAATATTTGTTTGATCAGCCTACTTTAAATTCTAGACAGAGAAGATGGTTAGGATTCCTCTGTGAATATGATTTTGATATCAAGCACATCAAAGGAAAGGAGAACAAAGTGGTTGATGCACTTAGCAAGAGAGTGCATGAACCACATGCTACAACCATGAGCATGTATCAAACCGATCTTAAAGAAAGAATTTTGGAAGCTGCAAAAGTAGATTTGCAGTACATGGAAATGGTAACAAAGTTACAACAAGGTAAGATGCTACAGAAAATAGAAGATTATAGATTGGAAGTTGATGGAATACTCTTGTACAAGAACATAATTTATGTACTCAGTTCTCATGAATTGAGGAGTATGATCTTAAAAGACATGCATAATGTGCCTTATGTTGGGCACCCTGGATATCAAAAAACAGTGGCAGCAGTCGATAGCCATTACTATTGGCTAGGCATGAAGAAAGAAATTGCAGGGTACATCTGTTATAACCCTAAATTGCACCATCCATGCTTACCTGGCATCAGGCCAACTCATTGCCCTTCATTGCCAAATCCATGTTGAACAGACTCTTCAAAAACCTCCTAAATTAAGTAACCCGCGCCCTAACTTATCACTGGGCGTGTTGGAACGCTGGCAGGCCTTATACTGCACACGTTGAAACGCGAGCTGGCCCAATACAGCACGCGTTTACCTAACAAAGAAAAAAATCAGGAAAGTTTCCGCCGAGACGAAAAGCTTTGGGTCAGTTAACTGGAACTCCCAGCCATGCATGGCCGAGAGTTCATCCAAAACTCTAGCTCCTTCTAGCCTATAAAAAAAGGGGTAGGGGTACCATTTGGAAGGAGGAAAATCATAGCAAAGACACTCTGCCCAATTGCCGAATCCGTTTTGTCCCAACCCTTTAGCCTTTCCTCAAGCTTTAGAAGAATTCAACAAAAGCAGTTGGAGGACAAAGAAGAGGAGGAGCCCAGGATCAGGATCGAGGAACGCTGGCCGATCTCTATAATCATTGTAAGTTGGTTCATATTGAGATTAATAAAAAGATACTTTTCCCGTCCCAAATGCATGAATCTCATATGTTTTATTTGATTGATACTTAATCTCTAACCCTCTAGTAGAACAATAGCATGCATGCGTAGTTTTGTCTTGATTGCAGGAAAGCTTTTTCGAAGGAGCAGCAGAAGCAAAAGGGATAAAGTGCAATGGAGGATCTACACCAACCGTCGATAAAAAGGTTATTTTGGTTCTATCCTTGTTTTCATGTGGAAAAAGGGGTTTTAGGTTTGGGGTAGAAGGTTAAAAGTAGTTTCTTAAGGGTCATGATCTGCATGCAAATTTAAGCCCTAGCTTGTTAGTCCGTAGGGTAGAATTTCCCCACAACAGAATTGGCGACTCCACTGGGGATATTTACTCTTAGGATTTCCGGATTTCATTGAATGTTTTTTGGGTAGTTCAAAGAAGTAGAGTTCCAGTTTCTTTGTTTATTTGTTTTCTGTTAGGTCAAAGCTAGCAGGGAACCTGGTTATCAATACCAGTTTTTCCTTGACTGTTGCTTGACATTTATTCTCGGGACACACAGAGGTACACGCGGCATGTAGAAGGCCTGCACGCGTGTAACCCGTTCCCTAACCTTCTAGAGCCCGCGTTTGAACGCCTGTTGTAGTGGTTTCAGTAGCGTGTAGAGCCCATGAAGCTTAAGAGGCAGTCTCCTCTTCCCTGTCAGAAGTTTACGTTCTCAGGGGGCTTTCTGGATCCTATCTGGGTCTTGATTGGTTTATTGTCTTGCTTTCAGTCTGCCTTATTGTGTTAGGTTATTTTTTGCATTTGTTTTCTTTTTTGCAAACTTTCCTTTTCTGTTAAAGTAGAAGCATCCAAGCCTTTTAGAGACCCTGGTTGTCAATACCAGAGACCTTTTTCAGGTCTGGGCTGCCTATGTGTTGTTTTGTCTCAGTTTTTATACAGACCCGCGGCCTGCTTAAATTTAGCCCGCGGGTACCCGCGCACTGTTATAACGCAGCACGCGTTTGCATGCGTGCTGTCAGAGTGACAGTCGCGGGCTTGATTGGTAGCTTTTCATCTTGGGTGGGGCAGTCATCCCCTCCTCTGGTGAGAAGATCTCCTCTCAGGGGTTTAGAGTCTGGCGCTGCACAGTCAACAGGTTAGGGCATCTTATCCTTAGCCTGTGTTTTTTAGTGGATGTTTTGATAGAAAAGACAAAAAGAATTTTTTTTTTGGTTTTATGGTTTTTAGGCAAGTGTTAGGATCAGTGATTTCTTGATTGCTTTTTTGCATCTTTGCTCTGATTCTGTTTCGATCTACGCTTTGAGCCAGAGTTTTATATTCGTCCTCTCAGTTTTGTGCTTGTCAGTATTTTTCCTTGTTGCGTCATTTTGCAATTAAATAAAAAAAAAATCTCTTGTTCCATTTTCTTCTTGGGTTGAAGATTGTGTTGTTGCATCAGTAGCTAGGAAGAAGTCTTTTTGCATAAGTTTTTGCAGTGCATTTAGAGTATAAGTAGCTCAAAGATTTGAGCGAAAGTCCTTTACATTTACTGCACGAAATCTTATTAAATTTGAAAAGAAAAGAAGTCTTTCTTGTTGAAAAGTTGTTGGTTTTGCATTTTTTGTAAAAGTTTTTGTTTCCAAGCTTTTATTGTTCATTTTGCTTTGAGTCTTTCTACACACCATCAGTTTCACTTTCATACCTTGTGACTTAAAAATTCCATTAAAAGCAACGCTAATTAAAAACGATTAGACTTTTTGTTTGTAGGGTACATACACTAGCTCAGGACTAGGGCCTTGGAATAGCTTGGAGAGTAAATTCTCCAAGGCCACCCAAACAAAACATTGGAGTCTGTCAATAGGGAGTGTAGAAGTCCAGTTACGGAAAGTTATCCGGGACCCCCCTCTAACACAGGGGCTAAACATGAGGTCGCGTAAGGAAAGGTAGCGGAGATAACCCCTCCAAAGCTGGACCGAGCGTTGTGGAGAACACATATCGAGGATTTGTTAAGGGATTCCGTCGTTTTCATTTGCCACGGAGCTTCGTGGGTCTCGAATCCGTTCGAGGTCCTCAGTTGTCTTCCGGACCATTTTCTCTCGATACCCTTGACAGGTTTAGGGCTTGATACCCTGCTCATTGTGGTCTACCCGACTATCGACTGTACCCTCCTGGTGACTGTTCACGTGCTGGAAAACTAGTTGCCAATCTTTTCTAGGGACATACACAGGTGACTGCGGGGGTATACCGCGTTACCTAGGACAGACATCGGGCCACGCTTTGCAGAGTATACCCGGAGGGTGCTTCCGTATTCGAGTTGCACTTGCACCGGTAAGTTGCTCTAGTGTTGGTTGTTGTAACTGTTCTTCCAATTAGTTTAGTGCTTGCTTGATTTATCTGTTAGGGGATTTATTTTAGTGTGTGTTATTGTTTGTTCATGTAGTATACCTTAGCGTGTCGTGAATCTTCTCAAACAGTGGAGGATTCAGAGCTCCGTCGGTCACGAAGGCTTCTTGGCCTGCCGCCGGTTATACTGGAGCCACCCCCGCCACCATTGAGGCGGAAGCTAGACCATCAGGGGTCTTTCGAAGCAACCGGGGCTTTTGAGCCCGAACAACTCCCGGAGGAATCAACCACTAATATTGGCGTGATTGAAACCCCAAACACTGATACTTGGCCAAACATTATTGTTCCTATTCAATTTTACGAATGCCTGTCAGTGCCTAACCCAGTTATGGAACCAAACACTGTTACTTCAACTGGGAATTATTCCATTCCCGTCACCGTTGTCACCACAGGAGAAGCATCTCCTAAATTGCCATCGTCAGTCCGGACCACCATGGCTTCGGCCGTAACTTCGTCACAAAGTGGACCGGCCCCATCTATCGTGGCAGCCACAAACCCTTTCACCTCTAGTGTGACAGGCGCTCTGTTTTCATATGGTATGCCTAGTTCAGGAACAAGTCCTGTACTCACTCACTCCACTTTACAGACTTTGGTTCTGGGGGCAGGGAGCTCTAACGCTCCTCTGCAAGGTCAACTTGGGGGCATTCCTGTTCCTTTCAATGATTTTCCTCATGCTGGAGGTCATATTCCTCCTTCGTCCCCGTCGCTCGGTGGTCCGCATCAGCAGACTGTCGGACAGCCTGCACACACAAGTTCACTTGGAGCCGGGAGTCAAGGACCACCTGCACAAACTCAGCTGATAGGTTCGTCACCGTTTGTTTGGAACGGGACGTTTGGTCACAACACGTTCACACCCACTGCTTTCCCATCTGGGGGTACGCCCATATTTGGACAGTCTACTCTGGCACAGGGTACTATTCCTGCGCCGGGGGCACATATACCAGGACCTTGGAACTCACAAGGATCCGTTCCTTCCGCTGGAATGTCGTTCAGGGGTAATTCTTTCCACAGTCAATGGAACCTCGGATAGACCGCTATGCCTCTCCCAACAGGACCGACATGGGGTAATCCTTCCCAAAGTCCGCCAAACCTGATGAATGCCCAACATCCTATGTCCTTTATGGGGAATCATCCAATGATGTCTACTCAGATGTAAAACCCTTACGCTGGTCAGGGCCATGGTTTCTACCAGAACCTGGGTCAGCAGCCAAACTTTTCCTGGCAACCTGGTGCCAGTCAAACTCCAGGACCCCTTTTTCCAGGCTATCAGCAACAACAAAAACTACCTTTCTTGGCGACTTTACACTTGCCAGATTTAACACGGTTGTTAAATGATCTTATCTGTCACGATCTGCGTTGGCCTCCTATGCCAACGAAGTTGCCTTCGGACATTCCAAAGTTCGAGGCCAAGCCTAACGAAGATCCAGGTGATCACGTGACTACTTTCAACCTTTGGTGTTCATCTAACTCACTGAAAGATGACTCCGTCCAGTTGCGATTGTTTCAACGCACTCTTATTGGGAGTGTTGCGAAATGGTACATAGAGCTTGATCGTTCACGCTATTCTTCTTTTGGCGAACTGGCGATGGCCTTCCTCAACCATTTCCAGTTACCTGTGAGATACGACGCTGACACAGAGTTTCTAGCCAATTTCAAGCAGACGACCGCGGACCATATCTCGGATCATATTCGGGAGTGGCGACGCCGAAAGAGTCTTATCAAGGTACCCGTCCCACCAACATTCCTGCTTGAGTGGTTCCTTAAGTCTTTAGTTCCGCAGTTATCCAAAGACCTCGCGACTTCAGGGGTTTTCTCCGAGGAAGATGCCATCATGAGGGCTCAACAGTTTGAGCTTATCTATTCTCAGTCTGGTCTATTGTACAACATCCTGTCGGATGCACCACGATCGATTCTGGATAAAACCAGACAGAGAGTCGGACCACATGCTGACGGTATCGTTGGTTCGGCACAAACTAAGCCCGCTGAGAAATTGACAAAACAATTGCAGCAGTTATCTATACAACACTCAGCGGCCAGTCAGACTACTGCTTTGGCTTCTCCTCCTACCCAAACGTTGAAAGTACACTTCATACAGATGACTAACACAAAGGCCACCCAGCAGCCTGAAGGGAATAAAAAACAACGCAAGAAGGGTAAGGGGGATAAGAAACCCACTGATAATGCTAGTGAGGGAACCACAGAAAAGAGGAAGGCGAGGTATCCATGCAAATTGTGTGCGGAAGACCACCCGACCCATCTATGCCCTCGACTTGCAGAGGCCCAGAAGTTTGTCACACAGCAACAGCAAGCCGTGTTGACTAATCCATTTTAGCATGGGCAAAATTTAACTCAAGCCTCTACAAGTGCCGAGGTGGGCAGCCAAGAAAACTGCCCTCCCCCAAACAATTCATCTTCCGTGAACGTATATATGGTGAAAAGTGATGCTTTAATAACGACTAGAGCGCATGACTATAGCAAATCAAGAACCCCTAAGAAGGGCAAAGAAGCTGAGATCCCATCTCTTCCTCTGCAGATCGAGAAGACGTTGGGTGAAACAATGACACGCATCCCAAAAGGTGCATTTAAGTGAGCTTCTCACAATCCAAATGCAAGGGCCGCCCAGAACTACTCTGTGGTGGAAGATTTATCCCAAACCCCTTGTGCTATGTCCTCTTTGGAGGTCCTCCAAAGTTGCCCTGCTCAGAGGAAATCCTTGTTGACTGCTTTAGGCTCTACTGAGACTTGTAACCTGGGTACCATCATGTTAGATACGACTAACTTGAAACCTCATTTTCCTTACCACGTCGCGTTCCAGATAGTAGTGGCTCATCCCACGAAAACTTTTACACAGAATATCTTCCGCACGGTGGTAGACGAGGGCGCTTCGACTTGCGTTATGTCATTTTCATGCTGGAAAGCCATTGGTCAACCTGAGTTGTCTCCGTCACCTACTCTCCTCACTGTGTTCGATGGTTGTTCTTTCCGATCGCATGGCATCATTCCTTCTTTCCCTATGCACTTAGGGGGAAAGACCGTGTGTGTCGAAGTAGAGGTAGTTGATGCCCCCATCGACTACAATCTATTGTTAGGTCATAGTTGGACTTATGTAATGCAAGCGGTGGTCGCTACAATCTTCCGAGTCTTATTGTTTCCACATGAAGGCCGGATAGTGACCATTGATCAGTTATCCTTCTCTCGACTTGACCCAACTTTGGGGGCATCCACGGTTCCCATGGTTGATAATCCTCAAGGCGGTGTCATCAACATAGGAGTTGGTTTGTGCCCATCTTTGATGGGTACTTTCGATTACCCACCTCCTCATGGCGATGTCAAATTTATATCGAACCACCACAAGGCTGAGATTTTCCACGTCTCGTCGTTCCGCACGACTTACTTTCAGGATCTGTGGACTCTTCCTTCCCCATCAGCCACGATGGATGAGACAGGGAAATCCGGCATGTCCACGACCTTGTCAGTTGCTGAAGTAGCGTACTCTTTGGTCCAGCAAACTTTAGCTACTCCCGATCCGACTCCTACACAAGAGTTGGATCCACTTCCGGACCCTATCTGGGCTCAGGGTTCTCTTGCTACCACCAATTCGTTAGACTTAGTCTTTCCTTCTGACGAAGCTGTAATCAAAGCAATGACTAGTCCAGACAGACCTTGGGAAGATCTTCATCATAGATCATATTTCCTCCCACAGTTACACCGAATCGAGGCAGGAGAATTCACTATCACTATGACGGGAGATCAGCCATGTCCCATCAACCTCTTAGCTACACAAGAAATTTACACTGAGGGAAATATGGAAACTATCGCTGAAACTGTACCTATTAACATCTCCTGAACCCATGGCGTCATGGAGAATGTCTTCGTCGGAGCGGATTGCTCCCCCGAAGAGATTCAGATTTACACGATTCTTTTCAAAGAATTCCACGACGTTTTTGCCTGGTCTTACAAAGCGATACCTGACATCGACCCACAAAGTGTCGATCATGGGATACCTTTGTTGTTCTTCAAGCTAGCTTTGAGACCCAAAAGAAACATCCGGCGAGACTGTATTTATGCTTTTCGATCTCGTCCGGATTAACTGAGAAAAGTAACCATTATGGAGTCTTCTTTAAGCCCTTTTCAGACTCCTTAAAGATGAAAAGATTGTCGAGTGACCTTGTTTCTTCACACTCGTTAAAATGGTCCAGAAGAACATTCCTTAAACGGGTCTCCTTTTAAGCCCTTTTCAGACCCTCTAAACATGAAAAGATTGCCGAGCGATCTTGTGGCCTTTCACACTCGTTAAACTGAAATTTGAAGTTACGTCTGTCCGACGATAGTTTACCCCTTTTTCGGTCCGGAYGGTCAACTGTACGAACAAAGGAATACTCTATTGAATTTCCATTCTTTAGAAGAGTATCCTCAGGTAAGATTTTATTCCTTTTTCGGGCCTGAGGGACTAAATTTACGAAAAAGAAACCCCCCCGGAGTCCATAGTTAAGCTCTTTTCAAACTCCCTAAAATTGAAAAGATTGTCGAGTGACCTTATTTTTTCACACTCGTTAAAATGGTCCAGAGGAACATTCCTGATGGAGTCCATAGTTAAGCTTTTTTCAGACTCTTTAAAATTGAAAAAATTGCCGAGTGATCTTGTCCTTGTCACACTCGTTAAAATGGTTTTGAATTGACGTCTAATCGGTGCCATTTTACCCTTTTTTCGAACCGACTAGACTATTCTCGAAAAAGGTACCCCAATGGAGTTTCCTTTTATGCTTTTTTAGACTCTCTAAACATGAAAAATCATCGAGCTTCCCTTTTTTAGGCTCGTTAAAACTTACATCGAAGGACGTTACCATTATGTGTTCTATCAACCGCATCTGCATCCTTTTCAGCCTAGTAACAGTTTGCCTTTGCGTCTTAACACCTTTGGCCATTGGAGGATTTTTCCCGAGTATCATTTCCTAGAACATCAGTCTTGTCCTTGTGCCTTGAGCTTGTATGTTTGTTGTGCTCGTTCCTCCACTGTAAC
>ML779578.1:180481-220761 GCA_009831015.1 Picea engelmannii | reverse complement strand
GCATACCCGGCCATCCTGAACGTCCAATCAAGTCTTTGTTCGAAATCACGGAAGCCTTCAGTCCGATCATCAAGATTATCAAGTCTGTAGGGTAGAATTTCCCTACCCTACAGACTTTGGGTCTGGGGGCAGGGAGCTCTAACGCTCCTCTGCAAAGTCAACTTGGGGGCATTCATGTTCCTTTCAATGCTTTTCCTCATGTTGGAGGTCATATTCCTCCTTCGTCCCCGTCGCTCGGTGGTCCGCATCAGCAGACCGTCGGGTAGCCTGCACACACAAGTTCACTTGGAGCCGGGAGTCAAGGACCACCTGCACAAACTCAACCAGTAGGTTCGTCACCGTTTGTTTGGAATGGGACGTTTGGTAATAACGCTTTTACATCCGTTGCTTTCCCATTTGGGGGCAAACCCATTTTTGGACAGTCTACATCGGCACAGGGTACTATTCCTGCGCTGGGGGCACATATACCAGGACCTTGGAACTCAGCACAAGGATCCGTTCCATCCTCTGGAATGTCGCTCTGGGGTAATTCTTTCCACAACCAATGGAACCCCGGACAGACTTCTATGCCTCTTCCATCAGGACCGGCATGGGGAAATCTATCCCAAAGTCCATCAAAAACGATGAATGCCCAACATCCTATGTGCTTCATGGGGAATTAGCAAATGATGTCTCCTCAAATGCAAAACCCTTACGCTGGTCAGGGCCACGGTTTCTACCAAAATCTGGGCCAGCAGCCAAACTTTTCTTGGCAACCTGGTGCCATTCAAACTCCAGGACCCTTTTATCCCAGTTATCAGCAACAACCTAAACTACCTTTCTTGGCGACATTACACTTGCCAGATTTGACACGGTTGTTAAATGATCCTATCTGTCACGATCTGCGTTGGCCTCCTATGCCAACGAAGTTGCCTTCGGACATCCCAAAGTTTGAGGCCAAGCCTAACGAAGATCCAGGTGATCACGTGACTACTTTCCACTTATGGTGTTCATCTAACTCACTGAAAGACGACTCCGTCTAGTTGTGATTGTTTCAACGCAATATTATTGGGAGTGCCGCGAAATGGTACATAGAGCTTGATCGTTCACGATATTCTTCTTTTGGCGAACTGGCGATGGCCTTCCTCAACCATTTCCAGTTACCTGTGAGATACGACGCCGGCACAGAATTGCTAGCTAATTTTGAGCAGACGACCGCGGACCATATCTCAGATCATATTTGAGAGTGGCGACGCCGAAAGAGTCTTATCAAGGTACCCGTCCCACCATCATTCCTGCTTGAGTGGTTCCTTAAGTCTTTAGTTCCGCAGTTATCCAAAGACGTCGCAACTTCAGGGGTTTTCTCCGAGGAGGATGCCATCATGAGGGATCAACAGTTTGAGCTTATCTATTCTCAGTCTGGTCTATTGTACAACATCCTATCGGATGCACCATGATCGATTCTGGATAAAACCAGACAGAGAGCCGGACCACATGCTGATGGTATCGTTGGTTCGGCACAAACTAAGCCCGCTGAGCAATTGACAAAACAATTGCAACAGTTATCTATACAACAATCAGCGGTCAGCCAGACTCCTGCTTTGGCTTCTCCTCCTACTCAAACATCGGAAGTACACTCCATACAGACGACTAATCCAAAGGCCAACTAGCAGCCTGAAGGGAAGAAAAAAAAACGCAAGAAGAGTAAGGGGGATAAAAAACCAGTTGATAATGCTGGCGAAGGCACCACGGAAAAGAGGAAGGCGAGGTATCCATGCAACTTATGTGTGGAAGACCACCCGACCCATCTATGCGCTCGGCTTGCGGAGGCCCAGAAGTTTGTCACACAGCAATAGCAAGCCGTGTTGACTAATCCTTTTCAGCATGGGAAAAATTTAACTCAAGCCTCTGCAAGTTCCGAAGGGGGCAGCCAAGAAAACTACCCTCCCCCAAAATATTCATCTTCCGCGAACGTATATATGGTAAAAAGTGATGCTTTCATAACGACTATAGCACACGACTATAGCAAACCAAGCGCCCCTGAGAAAGGCAAAGAAGTCGAGATCCCATCTCTTCCTCTACAGATCGATAAGACGTTGGGTGAAACGATGACACGCATTCCAAAAGGTGCGTTCAAGCGCGCTTCTCACAATCCAAACGCAAGGGCTGCCCAAAACTACTCTGTGGTGGAATATTTATCACAAACCCCTTGTGCTATGTCCGCTTTGGAGGTCCTCCAAAGTTGCCCTGCTCAAAGGAAAGACTTGTTGACTTCTTTAGGCTCTGCTGAGACTTGTAACCTGGGTACCATCATGTTAGATACGACTGACTTGAAACCTCGTTTTCCTTACCACGTCGTGTTCCAGATAGTAGTGGCTCATCCCACGAAAAATTTTACACGGAACATATTCCGCACGGTGGTAGACGAGGGCACTTCAAGTTGCGTTATGTCGTTAGCATGCTGGAAAGCCATTGGTCAACCTGAGTTGTCTCCATCACCTACTCTCCTCACTGCGTTCGATGTTCGTTCTTTCTGACCGCATGGCATCATTCCTTCTTTCCCTGTGCAGTTAGGGGGAAAGACCGTGTGCGTCGAAGTAGAGGTAGTTGATGCCCCCATCGACTACAATCTATTGTTAGGTCGTAGTTGGACTTATGCAATGCAAGCGGTGGTCGCTACAATCTTCCGAGTCTTATTGTTTCCACATGAAGGTCGAATAGTGACTATTGATCAGTTATCCTTCTCTCAACCTGACCCAAGCCACAGTTCCCATGGTTGATAATCCTCAAGCCGGTGTTGTCAACATAGGAGTTGGTTTGTGCCCATCTTTGATGGGTACTTTTGATTACCCACCTCCTCAGGGCGATGTCAAGTTTATATCGACTCACCACAAGGCTGAGATCTTCCATGTTTCATCGTTTCACACGACTTACTTCCAGGATCCGTGGAATCTTCCTTCCCCATCAACCACGATGGATGAGACAGGGCACGTGGGCATGGCCACGCCATTGTCGGTCGCTGAAGTTGAGTACTCTTTGGTCCAGCAATCTTCAGCTACTCCTGATCTGATTCCCACACAAGAGTTGGATCCATTCCTCGAGCCTATCTGGGCTCAGTATTCTCTTACCGATATCGATTCGTTAGATTTAGTCTTGCCTTCTGATGAAGCTATAATTGAAGAAATGACTGGTCCGGACAAACCCTGGGAGGATCTTCATCACAGATCATATTTCCTCCCAGAGTTACACCGAATTGAAGCAGGAGAATTCACTATCACCATGACAGGAGATCAGCCTTATCCCATTAACCTCTTAGCTACACAAGATATTTATGCTGAGGGCAATATGGCGACTATCGCTGCTACAATATCTATCAATATCTCCCGAAACCCCGACATCATGGAGAATGTCTTCGTCGGAGCGGATTGCTCCCCCGAAGAGATTCAGATTTATACCGATCTTTTCAAAGAATTCTGCGACGTTTTCGCCTGGTCTTATGAGGAAATGCCAGGCATCGATCCGAAAATAGTGGAACACGAAATCACAACATACCCTGACGCTAAGCCTATTCAACAAAAACTTTGTCCAGCTAACCCTAGGAAAGCAACAGACATCAAAGCTGAGGTTGAGAAATTGCTTAAGGCAGGGTTCATATACCCTATTCACTTGACTCAATGGGTGTCAAATCCCATGTCGGTCGATAAAAAAAAAGGCATGATTCGTGTCTGTACCGATTTCCGTGATTTGAATAAGGCATGTCCAAAAGATAATTATCCAACCCCCTTCATCGACCAGATCATTGATGAATGAGCTGGTTGTGAAGCCTTTTCGTTCATGGATGGTTTCTCAGGCTATAATCAGATCCAAATCAAACCTGAGGACCAACACAAAACGGCATTCATTTGTCTGTGGGGTACGTTCGCCTATCAAAAAATACCTTTTGGTCTCAAGAATGCTGGAGCCACTTTCCAGCGGGCCATGTCTTTTGCGTTTCACGACCCCAAACATATAGTCGAGGCCTATCTAGATGATTTAGCATCACGCTCTCGCAAGGGAAAAGATCATCCTACACACCTCAGACTCATTTTCGAACGCTGTCGCTACTTCCGAATTCGCTTAAATCCCAACAAGTGCAGCTTTTGCATCACGTCAGGACGTCTGTTAGGTTTCATAGTATCAACCACAGGGATCATGGTCGATCCTCTCAAGGTGGAGGCGATAATCCAGTTGCCCCCCCCACGCACAATTTTACAACTTCAAAGTCTTGAAGGCAAGGCGAACTTCTTACGATGCTTCATCGCCAACTATGCCGAAATCACCAAGGGCTTCATGCGTTTACTGAAGAAAGACGTTCCTTTTCTCTGGGACGAAGTTGCGCAACGCTCTTTCGACGCATTAAAACACGCCCTTACAACCGCACCTCTGCTACGACCACCGAATTATAATAAGGATTTCCTCTTATATCTAGCTGCCGCAGAGTCAACCATAGGCATGGTTTTAGTTCAGGAAGATGATTCGTTTTCTGAATACGTGATCTATTACCTGAGTCGAGGCCTCGTAGGACCGGAACTCAATTATACTCATCTCGAAAAACTTGTGTTGGCAGCAGTTCATGCTGTTCAATGGTTCCGTCACTATGTTCTGTTTCGCAAGACCACCGTCGTTGTCGTCGTGAATCCATTCCAGTACATGTTGACACGACGAGTTATCGGCAGAAAAATCAGTAGATGGATGGTAATCCTCCAAGAATTCAACTTAGACTTCGTTTCAGCCAAGTCCAAAAAGTCGTTGGTCTTCGCAGGACTTATCTCGGAACTTCCGGTTGAGTCAGGTGACGTTGTGCCTAAGGAATCGCCTATCCGGGGGGATATGTTTTTGATCGAATCGTCTGACCCCTGGTACGGAGATATACTGATCTATCTCCATACTTTGAAGTGTCCTACCTCTGCTTCTCGTGATGAGTGTCGATCGATACGCCATCAAGCCAAGAACTATCTCATACTCAATGATACGTTGTATCGGAGAGGTGTAGACTGTATCTTGTGTCGATGTCTCACTCATGAGGAGGCCGTCATAGTGCTCAACGATTGTCATACAGGAGCTTATGGCGGTCACTTATCCGGGTTGGCAAGAGCCCAAAAAATCTTACGAGCAGGTTACTTCTGGCCCATGCTTATCAAAGACTGTATTGAGTCGGTCAAGAAGTGCCATCCGTGCCAAATCTTCTCATGGAAGATGAGGGCACACCCAGCTCCTATGTTTCCTTCTATCACCGTCGGTCCCTTCACTAAGTGGGGGATTGATTACACTACTTGCAACCCCCTGTCAGCCAGGGGGAATCGCTATATCATTGTGGCTGTCGACTACTTCACTAAGTGGGTCGAAGCTATGCCGACGTTCAAGGATGATGGAGAGACTGCAACTCTCTTCTTATTTAACCAGATTATCGCACGGTTCAGACTCCTTAAAATTGAAAAAATAGCCGAGTGATCTTGTCCTTGTCACACTCGTTAAAATGGTTTTGAATTGACGTTTAGTCGGTGCTATTTTACCCCTTTTTCGAACCAGCTAGACTATTGTCACCTCTTCTGGGGTACTATTCAAAGGAGGAAAATCATAGCAAAGAAACTCTGCCCAATTGCCGAATCCGTTTTGTCCCAACACTTTAGCCTTTCCTCAACTTTAGGAGAATTCAAGCAAAGCAGTTGGAGGACAAAGAAGAGGAGGAGCCCAGGATCAGGATCGAGGAACGGTGGCCGGTATCTATAATCATTGTAAGTTGGTTCATATTGAGATTAATAAAAAGATACGTTCCCCATCCCAAATGAACGAATCTCATATGTTTTATTTGATTGATGCTTAATCTCTAACCCTCTAGTAGAACAATAGCATGCATGCGTAGTTTTGTCTTGATTGCAGGAAAGCTTTTTAGAAGGAGTAGTAGAAGCAAAAGGGATAAAGTGCAACGGAGGATCTACACCAACTGTCGATAAAAAGGTTAGTTTGGTTCTATCCTTGTTTGCATGTGGAAAAAGGGGTTTTAGGTTTGGGGTAGAAGGTTAAAAGTAGTTTCTTAAGGGTCATGATCTGCATGCAAGTTTAAGCCCTAGCTTGTTAGTCCATAGGGTAGAATTTTCCCACAACAGAATTGGTGACTCCACTGGGGAGATTTACTCTTAGGGTTTCTCGGATTTAGTTAAAGGTTCTTGGGTAGTTCAAAGAAGTTGAGTATTTTGTTTCTTTGTTGTTTTTGTTTTCTGTTAGGTCAAAAGCTAGCAGGGAACCTGGTTATCAATACCAGTTTTTCCTTGACTGTGGCTTGACATTTATTATCGGGACACACAGAGGTACATGTGGCCTACTGAAGGCCTGCCCACGTGTAACCCATGCCCTAACCTTCTGCAGCCCGCGTTTGAACGCTTGCTGCAGTGGTTTCAGTAGCATGTAGCATTCAGGAGGCTTGAGAGGCAGTCTCCTCTTCCCTGTCAGAAGTTTACCTTCTCAAGGGGATTTCTGGATCCTGTCTGGGTCTTGTTGGTTTATTGTCTTGTTTTTCAGTCTGCCTTATTGTGTTGGTTTTTCTTTGCATTTGCTTTCTTTTTTGAAAATTTTCCTTTTCTGTTGAAGTAATAGCATCCAAGCCTTTGAGAGACCTTGGTTGTCAATACCAGTGGCCTTTTTCAGGTCTGGGTTGCCTGTGTGTTGTTTTACCTTGGCTTTTATACATACCCGCGGCCTGTTTAAGCTTAGCCCGCGGGTACCCGCGTGCTGTCTTGGTGACAGTCACGGGCTTGATTGGTAGCTCTTCAGCTTGGGTGGGGCAGTCTTCCCCTTCTGTGGTGAGAAGAGCTCCTCTCAGGGGTATAGAGTTTGGAGCTGCACAGACAGCAGGTTAGGGAATTTTACCCTTAGCTTGTGTTCGTTAGTTGATGTTTTGATAGAAAAGACAAAAGAGAAAAAAAAATTGTATGGTTTTTAGACAAGTTTTAGAATCGGTGCTTTCTTGATTGCTATTTCGCATCTTTGCTATGATTCTTTTTGCGATCTGCGCTTTAAGCCAGAGTGTTGTTTTCATTCTCTTGGTTTTGTACTTGTTGTCATTTTCCCTTTATTGCTTTAGTTTGCAATTAAATAAAAAATAAATAAATAAATTTCTTTTTCATTTTCTTCTTGGTTTGAAGATTGTGTTGATTGCATCAGTAGCTAGAAAAGAGTCTTTTGCATAAGTTTCTGCAGTGCATTTTGAGTATAAGTAGCTCGCAGATCCTCCCAGGGTTTGTCCGGACCAGTCATTGCTTCGATTATAGCTTCATCAGAAGGCAATACTAAATCTAACGAATCGATATCGGTAAGAGAATCCTGAGCCCAGATAGGCTCGAGGAATGGATCCAACTCTTGTGTGGGAATTGGATCAGGAGTAGCTGAAGCTTGCTGGACCAAAGAGTACGCAACTTCAGCGGCCGACAAGGGCATGGCCATGCCAGCGTGCCCTATCTCATCCATCGTGGTTGATGGGGAAGGAAGAGTCCACGGATCCTGGAAGTAAGTCGTGCGAAACGATGAAACATGGAGGATCTCAGCCTTGTGGTGAGTTGATATAAACTTGACATCGCCCTGAGGAGGTGGGTAATCGAAAGTACCCATCAAAGATGGGCACAAACCAACTCCTATGTTGACAACACCGGCTTGAGCATTATCAACCATGGGAATTGTGGATGCCCCCAAAGCTGGGTCAGGTCGAGAGAAGGATAATTGATCAATAGTCACTATCCGACCTTCATCTGGAAACAATAAGACTCGGAAGATTGTATCGACCACCGCTTGCATTGCATAAGTCCAACTATGACCTAACAATATATTGTAGTCGATGGCGGCATCAACTACCTCTACTTCGATGCACACAGTCTTTCCCCCTAACTGCACAGGGAAAGAAGGAATGATGCCATGCGGTCGGAAAGAATGACCATCGAACGCAGTGAGGAGAGTAGATGATGGAGACAACTCAGGTTGACCAATGGCTTTCTAGCATGCTAACGACATAACGCAATTCGAAGCGCCCTCGTCTACCACCATGTGGAATATGTTCTTTGTAAAAGCTTTCGTGGGATGAGCCACTACTATCTGGAACGCGACGTGGTAAGGCAAATGAGGTTTCAAGTCAGTCGTATCTAACATGATGGTACCCGGGTTACAAGTCTTAGCAGAGCCTAAAGCAGTCAACAAGGCTTTCCTTTGAGCAGGGAAACTTTGGAGGACCTCCAAAGCGAACATAGCACAAGGGGTTTGTGATAAATCTTCCACCACAGAGTAGTTATGGGCATCCCTTGCATTTGGATTGTGAGAAGCGCGCTTGAATGCACCTTTTGGAATGCGTGTCATCATTTCACCCAACGTCTTCTCGATCTGTAGAGGAAGAGATGGGATCTCGGCTTCTTTTCCTTTCTCAGGGGCACTTAGTTTGCTATAGTCATGCGCTCTAGTCATTATGAAAGCATCACTTTTTACCATATATACGTTCGCGGAAGATGAATTGTTTGGGAGAGGGCAGTTTTCTTGGTTGCCCTCTTCGGCACTTGCAGAGGCTTGAGTTAAATTTTGCCCATGCTGAAAAGGATTAGTCAACACGGCTTGCTGTTGCTGTGTGACAAACTTCTGGGCCTCCGCAAGCCGAGGGCATAGATGGGTTGGGTGGTCATCCGCACATAAGTTGCACGGATACCTCTCCTTGCTCTTTTCTGTGGTGCCTTCGCCAGCATTATCAGTTGGTTTTTTATCCCCCTTACTCTTCTTGCGTTTTTTTTTCTTCCCTTCAGGTTGATGGTTGGCCTTTGGATTAATCGTCTGTACGGAGTGTACTTCCGACATTTGAGTAAGAGGAGCAGCCAAAGCAGGAGCCTGGCTAGTCGTTGATTGTTTTATAGATAATTGTTGCAATTGTTTTTTCAATTTCTCAGCGGGATTAGTTTATGCCGAACCAACGATACCATCGGCATGTGGTCCGGCTCTCTGTCTGGTTTTATCCAGAATCGATCGTGGTGCATCCGACAGGATGTTGTACAATAGACTCGACTAAGAATAGATAAGCTCAAACTGTTGAGCCCTCATGATGGCATCCTCCTCGGAGAAAACCCCTGAAGTTGCGACGTGTTTGGATAACTGCGGAAATAAATACTTAAGGACCCACTCAAGCAGGAATGCTAGTGAGACGGGTACCTTGATAAGACTCTTTCGGCGTCGCCACTCTCGAATATGATCCGAGATATGGTCCGCGGTCGTCTGCTCGAAATTAGCTAGCAATTCTGTGCCGACGTCGTATCTCACAGGTAACTGGAAATGGTTGAGGAAGGCCATCGCCAGTTCGCCAAAAGAAGAATATCGTGAACGATCAATCTCTATGTACCATTTCGCGGCACTCCCAATAAGTGTGCGTTGAAACAATCGCAACTGGACGGAGTCGTCTTTCAGTGAGTTAGATGAACACCATAAGTGGAAAGTAGTCACGTGATCACCTGGATCTTCGTTAGGCTTTCCCTCAAACTTTGGGATGTCCGAAGGCAACTTCGTCGGCATAGGAGGCCAATGCGGATCGTGATAGATAGGATCATTTAACAGCCATGTCAAATCTGTCAAGTGTAACGTCGCCAAGAAAGGTAGTTTAGGTTGTTGTTGATAGCTGGGATAAAAGGGTCCTGGAGTTTGACTGGCACCAGGTTGCCAGGAAAAGTTTGGCTGCTGGCCCGGGTTTTGGTAGAAACCATGGCCCTGACCAGCGTAAGGGTTTTTCGTTTGAGGAGACATCATTTGTTGATTCCCCATGAAGGACATAGGATGTTGGGCATTCATCATGTTTGACAGACTTTGGGACGGATTTCCCCATGCCGGTCCTGATGGAAGAGGCATAGAAGTTTGTCCAGGGTTCCATTGGTTGTGGAAAGAATTACCCCAGAACGGCATTCCAGAGGATCGAATGGATCCTTGTGCTGAGTTCCAAGGTCCTGGTATATGTGCCCCCAACATAGGAATAGTACCCTGTGCCGGCGTAGACTGTCCAAAAACGGGTGTGCCCCCAGATGGGAAAGCAGTGGATGCGAAAGCGTTATTACCAAACGTCCCGTTCCAAACAAACGGTGATGAACCTACCGGCTGAGTTTGTGCAGGTGTTCCTTGACTCCTGGCTCCAAAAGGACTTGTGTGTGCAGGCTGCCCAGCGGACTGCTGATGCGATCCACCAAGCGAAGGGGACGAAGGAGGAATATGACCTCCAGCGTAAGGAAAAGCATTGAAAGGGACAGGAATGCCCCCAAGTTGACCTTGCAGAGGAGATTTAGAGCTCCCTGCCCCCAGACCCAAAGTCTGGAAAGTGGATGAAGTGAGTGCAGGACTAGTACCTGAACTAGGCATATCGTATGAGAATGAAGGGCATGTCGCACTAGGTATGTAAGGAGGTGTGGCCGCCGCTATAGATGGGGGCGGTCCACTATGCGACATAGTTGCGGCCGAGACCATGGTGGCCCGGACCATCGACAAAGGCAAGTTAGGAGAAGCTTCTCCTGTGATAGCAACAGTGATGGGAATGGAAGAATTCCCAGTTGAAGTAACAGCGTTTGGTTCCATCACTGGGTTAGGCACTGACAAGCATTCATAAAATTGAATTGGCACAATAATGTCCGGCCAAGTATCAGTGTTTGAGGTTTCAACAAGTCCGAGATTGGCGGTTGATTCTTCTGGAAGTTGTTCGGGATCAAAAGCCCCAGTTGCTTCGAAAGACCCTCGTTGGTCTAGCTTCCGCCTCAAAGGTGGCGGGGGTGGCTCCAGTATAACTGGCGGCAGGCCGAGAAGCCTTCGTGACCGGCGGAGCTCTGAATCCTCCACTGTGTGAGAAGATTCACGACACGCTAAGGTATTCTACACGAACAAATAGTAACACTCACTAAAAGAAAGCCCCTAGAAGATAAATCAAGCAAGCACTAAACTAGTTGGAAGAACAGTTACAACAACCAACACTAGAGCAACTTACCGGTGCAAGTGAAACTCGAATACAGAAGCACCCTCTGGGTATACTCTACAAAGCGTGGCCTGATGTCTGTCCTAGGTACCGTGGTATACCCCCACAGTCACCCGTGTATGTCCCTAGAAAATATTGGCAACTAGTTTGCCAGCACGTGAACAGTCACCAGGCAGGTACAGTCGATAGTCGGGTAGACGACAATGAGCAGGGTATCAAGCCCGAAACCTGTCAAGGGTATCGAGAGAAAATGGTCTGGAAGACAACTGAGGACCTCGAACGGATTCGAGACCCACGAAGCTCCATGGCAAATGCAAACGACGGAATCCCTTAACAAATCCTCGATATGTGTTCTCCACAATGCTCGGTCCAGCTTTGGAGGGGTTATCTCCGCTACCTTTCCTTACAAGACCTCGTGTTTAGCCCCTGTGTTAGAGGGGAGTCCCGGATAACTTTCCGTAACTGGACTTCTACACTCCCTATTGACAGACTCCAATGTTTTGTTTGGGTGGCCTTGGAGAATTTAATCTCCAACCTATTCCAAGGCCCTAGTCCTGAGCTAGTGTATGCACCCTATAAACAAAAAGTCTACTTGATTTTAATTAGCGTTGCTTTTAATGGGCTTTTTAAGTCACAAGGTATGAAAGTGAAACTGATGGTGTGTAAAAATACTCAAAGCGAAATGGACAATAAAATCTTGGAAACAAAAACTTTTTTTCAAACAATGCAAAACCAGCAACTTTTCAACGAGAAAGACTTCTTTTTCTTTTTCAAATTTGCTAAGATTTCATGCAGTAAATATAAATAACTTTCACTCAGATCTGCAAGCTACTTATACTCAAAATGAACTGCAAAAACTTATGCAAAAAGACTCTTTCCTAGCTACTGATGCAACAACACAATCTTCAAACCAAGAAGAAAATGAAAAACCAATTTTTTTTTTTTTTTATTTAATTGCAAACTAAAGCAATAAAGGGAAAATGACAACAAGTACAAAACCAAGAGAATGAAAACAATACTCTGTCTTAAAGCACAGATCGCAAAAAGAATCAGAGCAAAGATGCGAAACAACAATCAAGAAAGCACCGATTCTAAAACTTGTCTAAAAACCATACAAAAAAAAATTATCTTTTGTCTTTTCTATCAAAACATCAACTAACGAACACAAGCTAAGGGTAAAATGCCCTAACCTGTTGTTTGTGTAGCTCCAGACTCTATACCCCCGAGAGGAGCTCTTCTCACCACAGGAGGGGATGACTGCCCCACCCAAGCTGAAGAGCTATCAATCAAGCCTGTGACTGTCACCAAGACAGCACGCGTGTAAACGCGTGCTGAGCTACAATAGCACGCGGGTACCCGCGGGCTAAGCTTAAACAGGCCACGGGTATGTATAAAATCCAAGGTAAAACAACACACAGGCAGCCCAGACCTGAAAAAGGCCACTGGTATTGACAACCAGGGTCTCTCAAAGGCTTGGATGCTATTACTTCAACAGAAAAGGAAAATTTGCAAAAGAAAGCAAATGCAAAGAACAACCAACACAATAAGGCAGATTGAAAAACAAGACAATAAACCAACAAGACCCAGACATGATCCAGAAAGCCCCCTGAGAAGGTAAACTTCTGACAGGGAAGAGGAGACTGCCTCTCAAGCCTTCTGAATGCTACACGCTACTGAAACCACTGCAGCAAGCATTCAAACGTGGGCTGTCGAAGGTTAGAGCGCGGGTTACACGTGGGCAGGCCTTCAGCAGGGCGTGTGTACCTCTGTGTGTCCCGATAATAAATGTCAAGCCACAGTCAAGGAAAAACTGGTATTGATAACCAGGTTCCCTGCTAGCTTTTGACCTAACAGAAAACAAAAACAACAAAGAAACAGAAAACTCAACTTCTTTGAACTACCCAAGAACCTTTAACTAAATCCGGGAAACCCTAAGAGTAAATCTCCCAAGTGGAGTCGCCAATTCTGTTGTGGGGAAATTCTACCCTATAGACTAACAAGATAGGGCTTAAACTTGCATGCAGATCATGACCCTTAAGAAACTACTTTTAACCTTCTACCCCAAACCTAAAACCCCTTTGTCCATATGCAAACAAGGATAGAACCAAACTAACCTTTTTATCGACGGTTGGTGTAGATCCTTTGTTCCGCTTTATCCCTTTTGCTTCTGCTGCTCCTTCCAAAAAAAATTCATGCAATCAAGACAAAACTACGCATGCATGCTATTGTTCTACTAGAGGGTTAGAGATTAATCATCAATCAAATAAAACATATGATATTCGTGCATTTGGGATGGGAAAAGTATCTTTTTATTAATCTCAATATGAACCAACTTACAATGATTATAGAGACCGACCAGCGTTCCTCGATCCTGATCCTGGGCTCCTCCTCTTCTTTGTCCTCCAACTGCTTTGCTTGAATTCTCCTAAAGCTTGAGCAAAGGCTAAAGGGTTGGGACAAAACGGATTCGGCAATTGAGCTGAGTTTCTTTGCTACGATTTTCCTCCTTTGAATAGTACCCCTACCCCTTATTTTATAGGCTAGAAGGAGCTAGGGTTTTAGACGAACTCTCGGCCATGCATGGCTGGGAGTTCCAGTTAACTGACCCAAATCTTTTCGTCCCGGCGGAAAATTTCCTGATTTTTTGCTTTGTTAGGTAAACGCGTGATGTAGTGGGCCAGCCCACGTTCCAACGCGTGCAGTATAAGGCCTGCCAGTGTTCCAACACGCCCAGTGATAAGTTAGGGCGTGGGTTACTTAATTTAGGAGGTTTTTGAAGAGTCTGTTCAGCATGGCTTTGGCAATGAAGGGCAATGAGTTGCCCTGATGCCAGGTAAGCATGGATGGTGCAATTTAGGGTTATAACCCCAGTTCTTCTTTGTCCGAACCGTGCGATAATATGGTTAAATAAGAAGAGAGTTGCAGTCTCTCCATCATCTTTGAACGTCGGCATAGCTTCGACCCACTTAGTGAAGTAGTCGACAGCCACAATGATATAGTAATGCCCCCTGGCTGACGGGGGGTTGCAAGTAGTGTACTCAATCCCACACTTAGTGAAGGGACTGACGGTGATAACAGGAAACATAGGAGCTGGGTGTGCCCTCATCTTCCGTGAGAAGATTTGGCACGGATGGCACTTCTTGACCGACTCAATACAGTATTTGATAAGCGTGGGCCAGAAGTAACCTGCTCGTAATATTTTTTGGGCTGTTGCCAACCCGGATAAGTGACCGCCACAAGCTCCTGTATGAAAATCGTTGAGCACTATGACGGCCTCCTCATGAGTGAGACATCGACGCAAGATATAGTCTACACCTCTCCGATACAATGTATCATTGAGTATGAGATAGTTCTTGGCTTGATGGCGTATCTGTCGACACTCATCACGAGAAGCAGAGGTAGGACACTTCAAAGTCTGGAGATAGATTAGTATATCTCCGTACCAAGGGTCAGACGATTCGATCAAAAACATATCCCCCCGGATAGGCGATTCCTCAGGCACAACGTCACCTGACTCAACCGAAAGTTCCGAGATAAGTTTTGCGAAGAACAAAGACTTTTTGGACTTGGCTGAAACGAAGTCTAGGTCGAATTCTTGGAGGATTACCATCCATATACTGATTTTTCCACCGATAACTCGTCGTATCAACATGTTCTAGAGTGGATTCACGACGGAAACGACGGTGGTCTTGCGAAACAGAACATAGTGACGGAACCGTTGAAGAGCATGAACTGCTGCCAATGCAAGTTTTTCGAGATGAGTATAATTGAGTTCCGGTCCTACAAGGCCTCGGCTTAGGTAATAGATCACGTATTCAGAAAACGAATCATCTTCCTGAACTAAAACCATGCCTATGGTTGACTCTGCGGCAGCCAGATATAAGAGGAAATCCTTACTATAATTGGGTCGCCGTAGCAGAGGTGCGGTTGTAAGGGCATGTTTCAATGCGTCGAAAGAGTGCTGCGCAGCTTCGTCCCAGAGAAAAGGAACATCTTTCTTCAGTAAACGCATGAAGCCCTTGGTGATTTCGGCATAGTTGGTGATGAAGCGTCGTAAGAAGTTCGCCTTGCCTTGAAGACTTTGAAGTTGTAAAATTGTGCGTGGGGGGGCAACTGGATTATCGCCTCCACCTTGAGAGGATCGACCATGATCCCTGTGGTTGATACTATGGAACCTAACAGACGTCCTAACGTGATGCAAACGCTGCACTTGTTGGGATTCAAGCGAATCCGGAAGTAGCGGCAGCATTCGAAAATGAGTCTGAGGTGTGTAGGATGATCTTTTCACTTGCGAGAGCGTGATGCTAAATCATCTAGGTAAGCCTCGACTATATGTTTGAGGTCGTGAAATGAAAAAGACATGGCCCGCTAGAAAGTGGCTCCAGCATTTTTGAGACCAAAAGGCATTTTTCGATAGGCGAACGTACCCCACGGACAAATGAATGTCGTTTTGTGTTGGTCCTCAGGTTTGATTTGGATCTGATTATAGCCTGAGAAACCATCCATGAACGAAAAGGCTTCACAATCGGCGCATTCATCAATGATCTGGTCGATGAAGGATGTTGGATAATTATCTTTTGGACATGCCTTATTCAAATCACGGAAATCGGTACAGACACGAATCGTGCCTTGTTTTTTATCGATCGGCACGGGATTTGACACCCATGAATACCGGCAATTTCTCAACCTCAGCTTTGATGGTTGCTTCTTTCCTAGGATTAACTGGACGAAGTTTCTGTCGAACAGGCTTAGCGTCAGGGTATGTTGTGATTTCGTGTTCCACAATTTTCGGATCGATGCATGGCATTTCCTCATAAGACCAGGCGAAAACGTCGCGGAATTCTTTGAAAAGATCGGTATAAATCTGAATCTCTTCAGGGGAGCAATCCACTCTGACGAAGACATTCTCCACGATGTCGGGGTTTTGGGAGATATTGATAGATATCGTAGCAGCGATAGTCGCCATATTTCCCTCGGAAAAAATATCCTGTGTAGCTAAGAGGTTAATGGGACAAGGCTGATCTCCCATCATGGTGATAGTGAATTCTCCTGCTTCAATTCGGTGTAACTCTGGGAGGAAATATGATCTGTGATGAAGATCCTCCCAGGGTTTTTCTGGACCAGTCATTGCTTCGATTATAGCTTCATCAGAAGGCAAGACTAAATCTAACGAATCGATATCGGTAAGAGAATCCTGAGCCCAGATAGGCTCGAGGAATGGATCCAACTCTTGTGTGGGAATTGAATCAGGAGTAGTTGAAGCTTGCTGGACCAAAGAGTATGCAACTTTAGCGGCCGACAAGGGTGTGGCCATGACAACGTGCCCTGTCTCATCCATCGTGGTTGATGGGGAAGGAAGAGTCCACGGATCCTGGAAGTAAGTCGTGCAAAACGATGAAACATGGAAGATCTTAGCCTTGTGGTGAGTCGATATAAACTTGACATCACCCTGAGGAGGTGGGTAATCAAAAGTACCCATCAAATATGGGCACAAACCAACTCCTATGTTGACAACACCAGATTGAGGATTATCAACCATGGGAACTGTGGATGCCCCCAATGCTGGGTCAGGTCGAGAGAAGGATAACTGATCAATAGTCACTATCCGGCCTTCATGTGGAAACAATAAGACTCGGAATATTGTAGCGACCACCGCTTGCATTGCATAAGTCCAACTATGACCTAACAATAGATTGTAGTCGATGGGGGCATCAACTACCTCTACTTCAATGCACACGGTCTTTCCCCCTAACTGCACAGGGAAAGAAGGAATGATTCCATGCGGTCGGAAAGAACGACCATCGAATGCAGTGAGGAGAGTAGGTGATGGAGACAACTCAGGTTGACCAATGTATTTCTAGCATGCTAATGACATAACGCAAGTCAAAGCACCCTCGTCTACCACCGTGCGGAAGATGTTCTGTGTAAAAATTTTCATGGGATGAGCCACTACTATCTGGAACGTGACGTGGTAAGGCAAACGAGGTTTCAAGTCAGTCGTATCTAACATGATGGTACCCGGGTTACAAGTCTTAGCAGAGCCTAAAGCAGTCAACAAGGCTTTCCTTTGAGCAGGGCAACTTTGGAGAACCTCCAAAGCGGACATAGCACAAGGGGTTTATGAGAAACCTTCCACCACAGAGTAGTTCTGGGCGGCCCTTGCGTTTGGATTG
The DNA here is from genome assembly GCA_009831015.1 of Picea engelmannii. NCBI lineage: Eukaryota > Viridiplantae > Streptophyta > Pinopsida > Pinales > Pinaceae > Picea > Picea engelmannii. Next base: position 203,604 of record ML779578.1, on the reverse strand, counting down.
TGAGAAGCGCCCTTGAACACACCTTTTGGAATGTGTGTCATTGTTTCACCCAACGTCTTCTCGATCTATAGAGGAAGAGATGGGATCTCGGCTTCTTTGCCTTTCTCAGGGGCGCTTGGTTTGCTATAGTCGTGTGCTCTAGTCGTTATGAAAGCATCACTTTTTACCATATATACGTTCGCGGAAGATGAATTGTTTGGGGGACGGCAGTTTTCTTGGCTGCCCCCTTCGGCACTTGTAGAGGCTTGATTTAAATTTTGCCCATACTGAAAAGGATTAGTCAACACGGCTTGCTGTTGCTGTGTGACAAACTTCTGGGCCTCCGCAAGCCGAGGGCGTAGATGGGTCGGGTGGTCTTCCACACATAAGTTACACAGATACCTCTCCTTCCCCTTTTCCGTGGTGCCTTTGCCAGCATTATCAGCTGGTTTTTTATCCCCCTTACTCTTCTTGCGTTGTTTTTTCTTCCCTTGAGGATGTTGGTTGGCCTTTGGATTAGTCGTCTGTACGGAGTGTACTTCCGACGTTTGAGTAGGAGGAGAAGCCAAAGCAGGAGCCTGGATGGCCGCTGAGTGTTGTATAGATAATTGTTGCAATTGTTTTGTCAATTGCTCAGCGGGCTTAGTTTGTGCCGAACCAACGATACCCTCGACATGTGGTCCGGCTCTCTATCTGGTTTTATCCATAATCGATCGTGGTGCATCCGGCAAGATGTTGTACAATAGACCAGACTAAGAATAGATAAGCTCAAACTGTTGAGCCCTCATGATGGCATCCTCCTTGGAGAAAACCCCTGAAGTTGCGACGTCTTTGGATAACTGCGGAACTAAAGACTTAAGGAACCACTCAAGCAGGAATGCTGGTGGGACGGGTACCTTGATAAGACTCTTTCAGCATCACCACTCTCAAATATGATCTGAGATATGGTCGGCGGTCGTCTGCTCGAAATTAGCTAGCAATTCTGTGCCGGCATCGTATCTCACAGGTAACTGGAAATGGTTGAGAAAGGCCATCGCCAGTTCGCCAAAAGAAGAATATCGTGAACAATCAAGCTCTATGTACCATTTCGCGGCACTCCCAATAAGAGTGCGTTGAAACAATCGCAACTGGACGGAGTCGTCTTTCAGTGAGTTAGATGAACACCATAAGTGGAAAGTAGTCACGTGATCACCTGGATCTTCGTTAGGCTTGGCCTCAAACTTTGGGATGTCCGAAGGCAACTTCGTCGGCATAGGAGGCCAACGCGGATCGTGACAGATAGGATCATTTAACAACCGTGTCAAATCTGGCAAGTGTAACGTCGCCAAGAAAGGTAGTTTAGGTTGTTGTTGATAGCTAGGATAAAAAGGTCCTGGAGTCTGACTGGCACCAAGTTGCTAAGAAAAGTTAGGCTGTTGGCCCAGGTTTTGGTAGAAACCGTGGCCCTGACCAGCGTAAGGGTTTTTCATTTGAGGAGACATCATTTGTTGATTCCCCATGAAGGACATAGGATGTTGGGAATTCATCGTGTTTGATGGACTTTGGGACGGATTTCCCCATACCGATCCTGATGGAAGAGGAATAGAAGTATGTCCGGGGTTCCATTGGCTGTGGAAAGAATTACCCCAGAACAACATTCTAGAGGATGGAATGGATCCTTGTGTTGAGTTCCAAGGTCCTGGTATATGTGCCCCCAGCGCAGGAATAGTACCCTGTGCCAGCGTAGACTGTCCAAAAATGGGTGTGCCCCCAGATGGGAAAGCAGCGGATGTGAAAGCGTTATTACCAAACATCATGTTCCAAACAAACGGTGACGAACCTACCGGCTGAGTTTGCGCAGGTGGTCCTTGACTCCCAGCTCCAAGTGAACTTGTGTGTGCAGGCTTCCCGGCGGTTTGCTGATGTGGACCACCGAGCGACGGGGACGAAGGAGGAATATGACCTCCAGCGTGAGGAAAAGCATTGAAAGGAACAAGAATGCCCCCAAGTTGACCTTGCAGAGGAGCGTTAGAGCTCCCTGCCCCCAGACCTTCAGTCCCTAGGGTAGAATTTCCCCACAACAACATCGCGAGATGTATGGAGTGTCAAAAGGTCAAAGTTGAGCATAGATACCCATATGGGTTGCTACATCCATTACCTATCCTTGAGTGGAAGTGGGAAGTAGTAATAATGGATTTCATCATAGGATTACCTAGAACAAAAAAGCAACATGATTCCATCATGGTGGTGGTGGATAATCTTATGAAGGCTGCCCATTTTATTCCATTGAAGACTACTCACAAGGAAACTAATGTTGCTAACATTTATATGAGGGAAGTAGCACGATTGCATGGTATTCCCAAGACAATTGTGTATGACAGAGACACAAAATTTATCTCGAAGTTTTGGAGAGGATTATTCAAGGGGTTCAGAACGAACCTGAACTTCAACACAGCCTATCACCATGAGTCTGATGGACAAACAAAAAGAGTAAATCAAGTGATAGAAGATATGTTAAGAATGTATGTGATGGAAAAACCATCTGGATGGGGAGATTACCTACACTTGGTAGATTTTGCTTACAACAATTGGTACCAAACATCACTGAAGATGAGCCCATTTGAGGCACTTTATTGCAGAAAGTTCAACACACCAATAAGCTGGGACAACCTAGATGATAGAGAAATAATTGGGCCAGAGTTTCTCAGTGAAATGGAAGAGCAATTGTTAAACATAAAGAAGAATTTGAAGGTTGCCCAAGATAGGAAGAAAATATATTATAACAAAGGCATAACCCACAAGGATTTTAAAGTGGTTGATCATGTTTTCTTGAAGGTCAAATCCAACAGAAGTTCCCTGAAGCTGGGAAACTGTTCCAAGTTGGCAGCTAGATATTGTGGACCATTTTAAATTCTAGAAAGGATTGGACCAGTAGCTTGTATTCTTGAATTTCCTGCATGCATGACTATTCATAATGTATTTCATGTCTCATTGCTCAAGAAATATATACATGATGCTAATCATGTGATTGATTGGAATGTGATTCAGGTGGAGCAATAGGGTTCTTTACAAGTGCATCTAGTGCGCATACTGGACTGGAAGAGAAAGAATCTCTGAAATCGATCCAAAGGTATTGTAAAGGTCTAGTGGACCTGGTACGATCCTCAGGATGCAACATGGGAGCATGAAGATGTTATGCGGGCAGATTACCCGCATCTTTTTGGAGATTTTGGAAAATCTTGCTGATGTTGTGGAAATGAGTTGCACTGAGGACAGTGCAAAAATAAGGGGATAGGATTGTAATATCCCAAGGTTGAGCCCCAGTTGTAATTATTATTTTTAACATGCTTCGTAGGCTAGTGAGCCAAGTGTTATAAGATAGGAGGCTTATGTGCTTATTAGGTTGGAGAGCCTAGATGTTAAAGGCTAGGAGCCTATTTTGTACATGTAAGTATTCATAATTATTAATATAACAACATCGTTGTGTCTATATTGACCGTGAAGAAAGAGTATGGGGGACTAAACTCCACTAGGTTGGGTATGGGAAGGAGGTTGAGAGGCTGGAAAGAAGGGATAAGCTTAAGATCTTAAGTCCAATAGAATAATATATTATTATTCTAAATGTTGTGAGTGGGATATGAATATATCCTAAGTTTCTTTGGAGAAAAGGTACAATTTCCAAATGGAAAGTAACGTGCTTCATGAGCACCATGTGTCAACCCAGGAAAATGCAAATATAAGTGGGAATTCTTACTTTTTTGGGATCTTTTGTCCATTTTGCACCAAGGCACCCAACAAGGACACGGTAACCCTGGAACGCTAGTGTTGAAATTTCCCCAACCAAATGAACCTCTGCAACAAGCCCGAATTCATACCCTTGTTGCACCTGTGCCCTGTGGGTTGCCTACGTATTGTTCCGTCATTACCGCTCCCACGTCCAGTGTTTGTTGTTTCCATCACCATCCTTATCTGTTGAGGAGAGGGAGTGAAGAAATAGGTTGTCATACATGTGGATAGAAGAAGCAAGTTGTCAGGCCTGTGAACAAATCTCCCTAGGTGAGAGAGTGTGGATAAAAGAAGCAGGTTTTCAAACCTGTGAGAAACCCTCTCCAAGTGAGAGAGTGTGTTGAGGAAGTGAGTTATCTTGGAGGGATTCCAGTAGCAGCTACAGGGCTTTGAGAATTTTTTCTGGCCTGTTGTTGAAGCCTCGGAAAGGGAGGTATAGAACTCAATGGACTGTGTAACAGTTAAGGTATATACTCTGGGGTGGGACGAGCATGTGGGGAATGAGAGTCTGTGAGCGGTGGGCGTAAGTGGCTCCTTGGAGGAAATCCTTCTTGTTGTACTGTGCAGCTTCATGTTTTCCCTACCAAGCCTAGGAATCCATTGCTCGGTGGAGTTTAGTCCCAGCTCAAGGGTGACCCACTGTTGAGAGCAATGAGTAGCATGGTCTAAGGCTGGGAAGTTTTTGGAAGGTATGCACGTAGTCGATGCACTACAATTAAGAGATAAGTATCATTTATGTGCTTAATGGTTAATTTTTTTATTTTAGTATATGTTTGTGATTCTTATAATAATATCATGTGTTTTTTTTTCATGTATGTTTTCATGTTATCTCTATTTATTTATTTTAAGTTTATATGTGATCTAGTCCGCAAAAGCGATCTATCTGCCATTTCCCAGCAGGTCTATGTCTGGGCATGGAAAATTCTAATTACTTATAACAAAGATTGAGACCGTGTGTGTCTGAGGTATCATTCCCATGGCTTGTTTAGGGGCCGAAGGATGTTAAAAAATGGTATCAAAGCATTTTCCAGAGTAGCATGGCCCAGCCTGGGTGGTCGGGGATGTTACAAAATGGTATCAGAGCATTTTTTGGAGTAGCATGGCTCGACCTGGGTGGTCAGGGATGTTAAAAAATGGTGTCATAAAATTTTCTGGAATAGCATGGCCTGACCTGGGTGGTCGGGAATGTTACAAAAAGGTATCATAGAATTTTCTAGAGTAGCATGGCCCAGCCTGGGTGGTCGGGGATGTTACAAAAAATCAAATCGTACTCCTTGTCCTTCTCTCAATTTTCTCCCATTGTTCCCTTGACATACTCATTAGAATGGTTCTGAGGCTCACAACTTCCTGCTATTCTCGATATACAAGAATATCTTCCATCTTAAGCTTCCTAATAACCAAATTATGGCCATTGAATTTTTCGATCTCTATGCTCAAACTGTTTGGAATTATTTCAAGAACAACTTTAAATATTGATCACTTACAATTCCCACTAGACCTAGGTTTAGCTTGGATCCAATATTTGTTTAACCTTCCTCTGATATCAAATGTATCAAAGATTCTATGGTGCCAAATGTACAGAAAACTAATCCTCAAACTAAACCAACCAAGAAAAGAGGAAATATTCAATCAAAAAATAAATGACAAACACACAAAGTACATAGATATTTTACACTGGACTATTTTAGTACTTTGGACTCAAGACCTAATCCACCTGGGTTAAATTTTTGGGGAAGTACTTTGTTTGTGTTGATATCTTAGGACGTCTTTAGTGGTGTTCTCTATTTGTTCGGTTGGAATTAGGGAGTATATTTTTATCTACTTTGAATTTTTTATTTAAAGTGGCATACCAACCACTCCACTCGTCTTGAAGGATCGAAGGTCTTTCACTAGAAAGGGTGGAGCCACCTTCGCAAATGCATGGACTGGACTATGATGGTTCATGTGAGCCAGAAGATTCAGACTATGTGGACTTGAAAATTTATAACGAAGGAGTTACTAGAGTTGAAGATATTCAAGATGATGGTTTCATAATAAATTTTAACCCTCCTTTTACTGGACCTAAAGGTGTGTTCCTTGTGTAGATTCTGAACTCTCTAAGTTCAAATTACATTTCCAATCCTTCTCTTCAATCGTTTAGTATGAAAAACATTGGTAATGTTTCAGGGTCTGTAAGTCGTTATACCCCCACAATAGGAACCACTCATCCTATGATGATGGAAACAACCAGTAGTTCCATACCTGTACTAACTAGGCCCACTTGGGCCATGAGTGAAACACCTTCTTCACCTTTTGTTTCTTGTACTTTTTCATTTTGGATGTCGACTATGGGCATGCGTCATGTCCCAACCATTTATACCTTGATTTTATAGAACCTTATTTTCAATGCAAGTATTTCTTCTACTCATTCTCAAGGTTTCCTGTGGGGTGGTGGGTACATCCCTCCATCAAACACCTCTCTAGGAAGTGGATCATTTCCATATTTCAAGGATTTTCTAGGGATAATCCTTTTGTGGAGTGGGGTAGTCAAATGAGAGGAAATTTTCAATATTTCTTCATGCATGTAGGCTAAAAATATTTTTCATTATTTGATCATTTAGGGAGTAATTCTTTCCCCTCTTTTTGGATGCTATTGATAGGGGGAAACCCTATCCAAATTTCATGGAATCCCATGCAACAAGCCTTTTATTTGAAAGGGATTCCAACAGGGGGAAACCCTTTCTAAACTTATGGAAAACCAATGAGTGTAGGATATCCTCATTATGGTTAGGTACATCATGGTTTCTATCATAAACTTGGCTAGCTTGCAAGCTCTTCTTGCCGACCTAGTGCCACTAACAATCTAGTTATTCTTTCTAGGTTCCAACCAATCCGGGGGGTTCAAACCCAAAAGTTAGAATTCTATGTCACAACCATGACTCCCTTTTTTGAAAACATTAAAATTTCCATATTTTTCTAAACTCATGAACCATCTGGTGTCTCATAACTCTAATTGGCCTTTAGTCCCGACCAAAATCCCCTTCGAAATTCCAATGTTCGAAGGGAAAGAAGTCAGGGATTTGGGTGATCATGTGATGAAATTACACTTATGGTGTTTGTTAAAATCACTAATGGATGATTATAACAAACTGATACAATTTCAATGCACTCTTACCGTGGTTGCTACAAAATGGTACATCAAGCTATAGTGATCATCCTTTCACAATTTTCATGATTTAGCGATAGTTTTCCTTAACCATGTCCAACTTCTTGTCTAATATGATGCCATAAATGATCTCTTGTCTACTCTTAGGAAAGATAATGATACTCATATCTCTAACCACATTCAATAATGGTGGAGAAGGAATAGTATTTTAAAGGCTCATATTCCCCCCGAGTTCTTTTTGGAATGGTTTTAAAGTCTTTGTTTCCTTATATCTCCAAAGACGTCTCTCTCTCAGGAGTGACATATAAAGAGGAAGATATTTTTAGGGCCCAATATTTAGACTTGATATATTCTCAGGTGATCCAAGTGGATATCGGTGGCAACCCACCTATTCCACTAGCTCAAAGACCAATTTCCATTTTGGAATTTTTTTCCTAGTTTTCAGGTCCTAAACTTTCGGGGCCATTATGAGGCCCTAAACAACATTTTTTGGGTACTCCACAGTTACACTATAAGATTTGACCAAAGTATAATAACATCATGTGTATTCCTTAGATAGTTATTTCCACATAACTATCATGTTCATAAAATGGACATCATATGCAAATGTTATGACACCGAGAAGTTGATGTACCAACTTACCCCATTGCGGCCCACATGAATTTTGGCAATTCATCTCCTAGGGTTAGGTTTTTGGATGTTAAGGGTTTTATCATTTATAATTTATGTTAAAAAATCCTTTGTATACTCATTGTAACCATATTCTTGCAAATTAGTGTAGCCATCACATCTCTTCTCAGAGATAAGCTAGCACCATTCTAGCAAGTCATTCACTCTGTAATTTTATAGTTTCTATACATTTCTCTCATTAATAAAAATTGTGCATTACTGTATGTTTATGTTTATTATTGTATGAATCAGATTATGATTCAGGGATCGACTCTGTTTCTTTGAGCTCAGCTACCAATGACTGTTTCGAGCGACATTCATCGGTGTTGTGCCAAGGGATTTTGTGGAAGTCGCACCAATTCCTAGTGTCCTTCATCTTCTCGTTGCTCTTATTTTCATGTGGCTTGGACTGATTGTATTGAAATTGGATATTATTTGAATTAGGGTTTCCTTTACCATACTTTGTTTGTTGTGGATTTGTAGACCCAAATTATCGCTTGTTCTACTACTTAAATTTCTACTCGATTTTGACAGCATATCGATAAGCGACTCCCGGTGATGAGATGTCCAGAAAATCCATTTCGTTTTGGATGTACCTATGTAGAACCCCAAGTTATTTTATAAAAAAAAAAATCTTAGAGTCTTTGATACCCATCTTGGTGCTCAAAGTATGGAAGTTATTTGTGAAATCTAACACTGTTTGACCCCTCGCTTGATGCAGCATGGTCAATCTCATGTACTAGTCATCATAGTTTCCCACAGGGTAATATTGCTCCTTGACTGCATCCGTAAAAAAATCCCAAGTGGGATCGACCCCAAAAATTCTAGACTCCTCTATGGAAATTTTATCCTAGTAAGTTTCCCACCAATTTTTTACATTGGGGAGAGCCTTAAGGAGTGAAAAGGTGATATTTTCTCTATCAGAAAAATTTTGGATAGAGAAATAACCTTCTAGCATATTTAACAAATTTTCCAAAGCATCCGCATCGATCTAACCTTCAAATATGGGAATATTGAAATTAACTTGTACCTTGAATGGGGAAGTGTCTCCAAAGAGACTGCTTGATGAAGGCGTGCCTGCTATTGTTGACAATCGTTGAAGGATTTGGGACAAATTCTACAATATCACGTTCTTCTATTGTGCAAGGGATTCCACGAGAAACAACTCGATGGGATATTCTTCTCACTCGTATCTCTTTTATTCCTCCATGGGAGGCTTCTTGGGTTGGCGAGAGTGGTTGTCCTCAAGGGAAACTATCTCGAAACGCAACTCTCTATACCCTGGCCTCATTGGGGACATGCACAAGAAACAAAAAGGAGTAGCCTACTCTGATGCCACTGATCCAAATTATTTTGAGAATGAAATGAAGGCAGAGATATAACAATGAAATATATAGAGATATTAAAATAAACACAAAGATACATTAATCCACATTTTTTATTAATGAGGGAAATGTACATAAACTATTAAGTTACATAGTGAATGACTTGCTAGAATGGTGGCAGCTTATCTTTGAGAAGAGATGTGAGGGATACGATCATTCACAAGAAGATGGTTACAATGAGTCTCCAAAGGATTTTTTAGCATAAATCATAAATGAGAAAAACCTAACCCTAGGAGATGAAGCGCAGAAAGACACATGGACCCCGATGGGGTAAGTTGGTACATCAACTTCTCGAGCTCATAAATTTTTCATACGATCTCCCTTTTAGGTGCATGGTAGCTCATTGGAAAGAAATATCCAAGGAATACACATTTTTCCATCACATTGTGGCTAGAGCCTCTATTATGACTATGGTGGGCCCAGAAAACATTGGTCAGGGCCTCAAAACGACCCCGGAAGTTTAGGACCTCAAAACTAGAAAAAAACTGCCAAAATGGAAATTGGTCTTTGAACAAGTGGAATAGATGGGTGGCCATTGATATCCACCTGGATCATTAGTCTAGGGTATTATGTGAAATTTTTCCTAATGTTTCAATATTGAGTATAGATCCTCAAAGGCCTAAGCCTGGACCACATGTCGATGGAATTGTTGGTTCTATCAGTGATGTTGCCTTAGATATGGTTCCACGCTATATGAACTAATGATTATTCATCATCCTATGGCTAATCAAGCTCATTATTTAACTTCTCCCCCTCTCTAGATGTTCAACGTACATGTTTTGTAGATAACTAATACAAAGGGTTACGAAAAACTCAGAGGAGAAAATAAAAAAAAGGGTAAAAAAGGAGGTGGGAATAAAAATAATAAAGCAAATAAATATGATAATATTTTTTTAGGGGAAAAGAAGGAAAAGAAGAAAGTTAAATTTCCTTGTAAGATGTGCAAGGATGATCATCTAATGCACTAATGCCCCAAACTTTAAGAGGCCCAATGTTTATTGGCACAGTAGTATCCTATTGTGCTAACCAACTCTTTCCAACAAGGACAACACATGACTTCGAGAACTTCAAGTAGTACAGGAAACATGCAAAGCGGAAACTAGGGGGCATTGTTGCATGATAGTAATTCATCAAATGTTTATATGATGGGATCAAATATTCACCTCTTGAATAGGGTTTGTAGCTACGATAACCCTGAGTATACTTTGAAGGCAAAGGAATCCCCTGAACCAAAAAAATCCTCTACATATTATTATTGCAAAAATATCACCAGTATGGTAAGTAGATCTCCTTAAGACCTTCCTATTGATCCTAGACAAACAATGGGGCTAGACTTATATGGGTTTCCTAGACTCAATGAAATGGATTCACAATTAACTTAAGGATTGGTAGAGATAGAATACCTTTCATTGTAGGTTGTCCTTCATATATCATGTTTGATGCATATCTGAAGTTCCAGCTCCAACCTCCACAACCTCCTTCTTGCACATAAAAGAAGAACAATGACTTTCTACCTCTCTACTTAGCGTTAGTGATCCAGATTATTTTGAGAACGAAATGAAGTGGATATATAACAATGAAATATATAGAGATATTTTAATAAACACAGATATACAATAATGCACAGTTTGTATCAATGAGAGAAATGTACACAAACTATAAAGTTACAGAGCGAATGACTCACAAGAATGGTGGCAACTTATATCTCAGAAGAGATGTGATGGCTACACTCATTTGCAAGAATATGGTTACAATGAGGCTACAAAGGCCTTTTTCACATAAATAATAAATGAGAAAACCATAAACATCCAAAAACCTAACCCTAGCAGACGAAGCGCCCAAAATCATGTGGGCCCCGATGGGGTAAGTTGGTACATCAACTTCCCAGGGTCGTAACTTTTGCATACAATCTTCGTTTTAGGCACATGATAGATCGTTGGAAATACCTCTTTGAGGAATACACATATTTTTTTCACACTCTAAATAAATTCTAGAATGTTACTATGGCAGGCCCAAAAAATGTCATTTAAGGCCTCAAAATGGCCCCAAAGTTTAGGACTTGAAAACTAGGAAAAAAATGCCAAAATGGAAATTGGTCTTTGAGCCAGTGGAATAGGTGGGTGGCCACCGATATCCACCTAGATCACTATTCCCCCCTTAGTAATAAATGGTATCCACTTCATCAGGTGCCTACATCAGATGAGGAAACTTCTTTTGAACCTGACTCCTGGTGATCCACTTTCCCTGATGAAGAAATTTCACTGCTTTGACGACCCTATAGAGTTTGATTGTTTGTTGGCGGGTGTCCTTTGTATTGATGTACATGATCCGATCAAATGTTTCCTATTTGATGTAGGAAGGATTGATTTATGTAGGGGTCAATTGCTTGGCTGCATCTAAGGTGTCCAGGACAGGTGGAAAATATGGCCAGAGCAGTTCCACATTAAATATCGGGTGCAATCTAAGAAAAGGAGGAATACTTAATTCAAAATAATTCTCACCCACATCCTTGGTGATGGAGAAAGGCCTGTATCGAAGTGTGTTGAGCTTCTAATGAGGTTTTTTAAGGTTTTGTTTCTGCAAATGCAACCAGACCTTATCTCCCACTGGGAAATTATGAAGTACCCAATGTTGATTGTGGTGTTGCTTGTACTTAGCATTAGATTTCTGCACAATATCATTAAAAAAAATGTGTATGTTCTAGATACGCTCAAAATATTTGGCTACCTGATCAACCTTTGTTTGATCATGGGAGGAATCTTCCTATTCAACTACAATGGGGAGAGCTACATCAATGGGGACCAATGGTTGGAATCCCAAGCACAGCTGAAAAGGCTTGTGGCCAATAGAGATGTGGAGGGATTTGTTCTAGCTATGTTAAACATAAGGAAGGCTTCCATTCCATGTGGGTGGATGTTTGGAATTATACATTTGTAGGATATGGACAATCATCATCTCGACTACACATGGTGTCATCACACTCTAGCTAAATCCTATAATGTGACTGTGTCAAGCCCAAAAAATGTTGTTTAGGGCCTCAAAACGGCCCCAGAAGTTTACGACCCAAAAACTAGGAAAAAACTACCAAAATGGAAATTGGTCTTTGAGCCAGTGGAATAGGTGGGTGGTAATCGATATCCACCTGGATCAGTTAGAATCCTATATATAACTTGAATCTAACATGATCTATAATGGAATAAACCAGATCTATATTATGCAAATCAATTACATAATAAAGATAGAGGAAAACAAATGATCTATTGATTAATATGAAGGAATTACATCAATCCAATACCTTAGTGATGATTCACCTCTTTAGCTCCTTGATCCTTTCTCCTCCTTGACTTATTTATCAAAGTAGGCAATCTCATTCTGTCTATTCTGAATAGGATCATATCCTTTGCAATTGGACAACAGAACTTTGCAAATGATTCTTTCCCCTCTTACTCAATACTTGCATTCTTTATATAGATCCTTGGAAGAATCTTGGGAGAGATTATAGATCTTCTAGAACCCAATAGAGACTCAAATTATATGATTTCCTAGGCTCATTCCATGAATATACAACTCATCCCTCGCCTATCTCTTCGTAAATCGTCAAGTCTAAAAGGTTATAGATATTGTCTCTTATTGTAGTATAGATGACAAGCACCAATCATCACATATTGTTTCCTATAAGTTATGTGACGACCCTAAATAAAGTCCCAAATCCGAAGATAGAGATGTGCTTTTGCATTCATCTTCTTCTTGATTCCCTTATGGCATGAATGATACAATGAAAATCTCTCTATGGCATGGGGTAAACCACAACAAACGAGATGACATGCAGAGATCAACTCTAATCCCAAGTATGTTATACAAATGAAATGCTAACAAGACAAGGTCAAGAGCTTGGGCACTAAACAATGAGTTTAGAATTTCAAGGATAAAGGGATGCAGACTCAATGTGAAGTGAAATTTCTCCATAGTATATTTTCTCTCAAAACTTGCTATAACAGATGCCCCCTAATGTGTGAGGACATAGGAGTATCTGCAATGGCTGAAATACATTATAATTCCCAGAAGTGGAGTAATGGAGACTCATCTGAAAGTTCTAGTTACTCTTGAGAATATTACAATCCATAATTCCTTTGTACACATTGTTTCCAATCTTAATTACATTGCAGATCCATGTGGAAATATACCAAATAGTTGTTCATGGCCATTAATTAGGAAATACAAATTAGAAACATGCCATAGGTTGTCATAGTCATGAACACAGCCCAGTGGAATCTAGTCTCAAAATCAATCTGAAGGTATATGTATACAATGGATTACAATCTGATCTCCCATGATCACTGAAGTCATGTAGGTGTTGGTTCAATGAAACAAAACAAAAAAATATGAATGTTTCTACTGTGAGTTGGAGGTCTTCTACACTATCCTCTGAAGGTTCAAGTCTACATCATGTGAATAGAGGAGTTGATGTCAAACACAATGAAAATTCATTTGATTACGGGTCATTAAGGTATACCATTAACAAAAACGAGATAACCTATTGAAAGTATGTATCAAGGAACTGAGTACATTCTTACAAGTGTGAATAAGGGTGTTGACATTGAACACTTGAAGAATCCATCGATCAGAAGACATTGATGTATTCCCAACTATCGATGACAGGAGAACCTGCCACTAATGACTACAAGCCTCTACGTACTCATAGGAATCTAGGTCTCAATTCCATAATAGATGAGCTTAAGTCGATGGAAAGAGACTCGCTGAAAGGAGAGCATTAGGGAATCTCTCATTAGTCAGCATGAGGTAGAAAGAAATAGATTGATGATTAGGAGGAGCTTGGACGAGTAATATGTTCACGAACCAACGACCCTCTGCATCTTTCGCATGCACCAAATGCAAGTAGTGCATGAAAAATACCCTCTGAATGGTAGCCAATGAGGAATACTTTCGACAAAGGAAAGGAAACCACCAATAATTATAATGGAATCCAAGACACTGCATGAATCTCAATGTGTGACTAGTTTTCTTACCGTTGAACACAAGGAAAACACCCCATTTAGTGACCAATGAGGATATGTCGATTGTTGGGTTCAAGGTTACCTACCCATAATGAAAGTAGGACCAGGGTTCACGGTAGGACTTCAACTTCATGTGACTCTGAGACACACTGAGGGTATGGTCGACATGTAAAGTAAAGATTTTTGAGAAATGGTCGACATAGGCTTATAGACTTCCTTTGAACAAGATCATGAGACATATGGATAACGCAGGAATCATATACTTGATGATGAAACTTCGTGATGCAGGATTCATCAACAAAATTTCCATAGGGATTGGAAGAATAACCAGTCAGAAGAGTAACCAGTTCAAAGGCGACACAACTATTGTCGATATGAGATAATATTATTTTCCCACCCGTCTTTTTTTTTTTTCATAGGAAAAGAAATGGTATGATACAAGAGAGGAAACAAGTGTTGTGAGTAATAAACTATCTCAAAATAGTGGAACATACCTATGCTCAATGCAGGGAAGTGCATGCAAGGCATGGACACCCGGGGGGATTTTTCCTCTTAGGGAACAAGGTGTCAAGTTGCAAAGGATATAAACCATGCTCTACTTGGGTAGTGATGGAAATCCTTGTGGTAAGAGGCTTATAGAGAGAAAGAAGGAATCAACAATAGGCTTAATAATTCAAGCAAGAGGATGGAATGTGATTACAACTTAACTCCAAAGAATGTCATTTTTCATAGATTTAGTCCCCTAGGACCGAAAAAGTATAAAATAATACCCAGGAGAACTCTTCCAGCCAATGTTGACTAGAGTATTCATTTTTCGTAAGTAGTATACTTGGTCCAAAAAAGGGTTAAACTTACACCAAATAGACATCCTTTCAAAGCCATTTAGTGAGTGTGAAAGAGGCAAGTTCACTCAGCAATCTTTTCACTTTTTTTTAGATATTCAGAAAAGAGCTTAAAAAAAACCTAAGGGGAGTCTCATAGGTGAAATTCAGAATGCTTTTGAGTAATAATATGAGGTTTGAACACAAATTCATATCAGAACTATAAGGAACTCCTGGTCCTATGGAATAACTTATGCATGGGCACCAAATGGCACAAAGGTTCTAACTAGGGTACCCATGTCAGGTAAGCCTCTACCACTTAATAACGACACTTCTAGTAGCAGTAAGAAGGTTCTTTGTTGCTAATAAATCGTTTCATTCCTAAGGTATTTATATCACAGTCATAGGACAATGAAAGAATGAAAAATGGAGTGACAACCTATCTTATATGCTAGTGAAAGAAAATACATGTTGAAGGAATGAACATGTGGTATGATGCTAGAAACCACAAAAAATCCTGGACAAAACCACCAAAACCAACTCTTTCCACTATACTAGTATCCCATAAGGTCAAAAAATCAGCCCAAACTATATGAAGTGGGTAAATCATTTCTACTAATAGTAAAAGTAGACCATTTTACCATACCATTTGAGTATTTTCACCCACATAGTGCATTTTAGGCCATTTTCTCCACGATCTTCAAGTGCCAATTGTGGGATCTATGATCAATGGAATTAGCAATCGTCTGGACCAAGTAAGTGCCTTCCCCTTCTCTTCATTTCCAGTGGTTTAAAATTCAAATTTAATCCTCATTTTTTGAGTTTTAGAGGGTGCAATATGTAAACTAGGGTGTACGTGGGTGCTAGTTCATCGGGTTGCATACATGCCTCCATGTACATGGGAAAACAAAATAATGCCCACATATATGCATCCCTATACAAAATTGTTAGCATGTTATCCCATGTACAAGTCCGTAAACAATTTTTTGACAAAATTTAACTCGAAAAATGACTTTTCGTTGGTAGGATGGTTATTGAATAGAGGGAGAGGGAGAATGAAGAGATAGATGCAGCTACGAAAAGGGATGAAGGGGCCCAAATAGATTTAAAAATATGTGGCCTTTATATATTTTTGGTTATCAAAGGAATGAGGGCTCAAGTTAGGTTACTCCAGGTGCTCATAAAATATTGGAATCTGGAGACAAAGGCCTTTAATATCGATGGGAAACCATTGAGGATTGAATTGGATGACATATATTTTATCATGGGATTGTCTCATCGGGGCGAGGTAGTGAATCTCAAGTCCTTGGGGGTTGGGGGTGGTATGAATGTGGAGGATTAATTTTCCACCCACTATGTTGCAGGAACAGATAAAGTATCGAGCCAACTCCCAATAAGGAAGATCGAGAAATCGATCTTAAAGATATTTGTACTTGTTCTTACACAGATCTCGGGGTTGGCCTCATTGCACCAAGCCTCAAGGCTACTCATGTTCTATGTGGTGGAGTGTTTATGACCCACTGTTTATGAATGGCGTACCTCACTTTTGTCTAACATGAAGAGCCAATTGACAGATTGCAAACAGGGAAGAAAGAGAAACTCCATATTTGCATCTATTTTGTGTAGTTTTTTCTTTGAGAGGGTTCCAGGCATGAGCCCTAGAGTAGAGATTATTCCACATGGACCATGTGATCCATCCATGTCACGGTGGACCGATGTCATAAGGTGGTTAGGAGGTGGTAGGGTGCCAACCCCCTACAATGATGAGTTATTTTTCTAGTAGTGTCGACAAGTCATAGCCATTGATGACTACTCTTATTCTAGGATCGACTACAGAGGGGATCCAGAGATTCATTTTCCACCAGGTTCCACCTACGGTGATATTGGTAAGAAATGTTTTTATATATTTCAGTTTTTTTTTTCTTTCAAAAAGAATTAAAAATGAAAATATTTTGGTATGGTATCAAGTATTAACAATTGCTTTATCATGCAGATGTAGGTCCACGATGACCATATGGATTCCCACAACATCGATAGAGGATCCAGTGAGATGAGCATGTCGGAGGAGATTTGGAGAGAGCATTGTAGAATGTGCAGGGAAACCTGTCATGATTGACACACATGATTCCTATGGTTCAAGTGGAGGATCTTCCAAAGGCTGTGTAGTGATAGGTGGTGGGTGTGCCCGTCCGTGGGTGCGACTCTTCTGACATCTCGCAAACATCATAGTGTTCTATCATGGTATGCATCTGGCACCACAGGCGTATATTCCATGGTCATATATATACTGGCCATATATGTATTTTGAGGGTGTGAGCCCCATTTTGTACTATGACACCATATTTTTTGAAAAGATGAAATATAAAAGTTTTGGTCTTCGGCTTTACTTATATATGTTACAATGTGTACTTGCATGAATGTGTTTTCTTTACTTTAGTTATGTGACAAATGCCAATACAAAACATAATTAGAAAATGTATCGGATGCATGATTAGAACTTCTAGGTATGTGATTATAAGTAAGAAAATCAAAGTATCATTCCAAAAGTTGTACCTGTAGGAATCGTCGAAGTAGAGTAGGGTCCCGCACATAGTAATTGTTGTTTAACTGACATATGACTAACTGGGAGTCCAGGAGAACCTCCAAAGACCAAACACCATGTGAAATGTTGTCGCCTAATAGTTTTATAATGGTGTTATACTCAGCCACATTATTTGTTGATGGCTCCAAATGGGCGCCACCTGAAGACACCAGTTGGCCCTCGGGTGAGTAAATGACCCAAGCGGTGGAAGCCATGTTCTATGTATGATGACTAGAATTGTCTGTGAATCCTAAGTAAACTGAATACTCTGTTGGCATCTTCCAACTAAGGGAAAATTTAATAAGCAAGTCGATAACACAAAGGAAAATATGTATGTATAATAAGATACACTAGTATACAAAGAGTCACGCCCAATATTGAGGGCTCAACCATAATACCTTTTAAGGTAGAGCCCATTTTTTGTCTCATCCAGCATATTCCCTTCATAATCTTCCAATTCATAGGCTCCTTTATCTAAAACCCATCGCACAATATAAGGACCATGCCACATGGGGTTGAACTTGCCTGTCCTTAATGGTTCTTTGGATTGGTCATACAGGAGAACCAAGTCACCCTTAGTGCACTTTCGAGGACAGACAGACCTATCATATTGAACCTTAACACATTTTTTATTTTCTTCGATATTCGTAGAGGCATCTTGACATTTCTAATCTAGATGCTCTAGGTGCACTAGGTGTTCTCCAAGTTTGGATGTGTCAGGTAGGAGCTCAATTTCTAGTTTGAGGGAAGGGATTTCACATTCAATCAAAAGGATCAAATCCATGCCATGTACTAACTGAAAAGGAGAAAAATATGTAGAATTATTTACCAAAATTTGATATGCCCAAGGCGTAGGTTAAATCATTAGATGCCAATCATATTTACTCTGGTTGACATTTTTTTGTAAGATGGTATTGAAAGATTTACTCACCGCCTCTACTTTTCCATTTTCTTCAAGATAATAAGGGGAATAATTACCATGCTTAAACCCTAATTTTGATGCTAACTCCTTTGTCATTTCATTATGAAAGTGGCTTTCATGATCAATGAAAATATGTTTTTGGATTTCGAACTGGAAAATAATTTGGTTGAATACGAAGAATTTTATCGTCTTACCATCAGATTTAATGGTAGGCATGGCCTCTTCCCATTTAGTTAATTAATCCATGGCCACAATAATATGTTGATTTCCCCCAGCTGAAGTTGGGTTACTTTCCAAAAAATCGACCCCCCACTTGGTGAAGGGACCGACGATAATTATTAGGTGAAGAGGGGATGGATGCAAGCACATTTTCTTAGTGAACACTTGGAAAGGGTGACACTTCTTGACCACTTCAACACAATAATTAAAAATTTACTACAAAAAATAACTGGCTCACAAAAATGTTTGGGATTTCGCAATCCCAAATAGATGACCACCATAAGCCCCACTATGACAGTCATTGAGAACCAATTCAGATTCCTCATGAATTAAGCAATGACACAAAATATTATCTACTCCTTGGCTATACAAGATGTCGTTGATGATAAGGTATTTTTTTCTTGATGGCGTATACGTCGTTGATCATCTCTCGACAGATGTTGAGATAGATTCAAGGTTTGAAGATAATTTAGAATGTCTCCATACCAGGGGTTTAAATATGAGATAAATAAGATATGTTCATCCACAAACGAATCGTCATGAATAATTTCCTCATCCAATCAAGGGAATTGTTGGGGTCCAGGTATGAACAATTTATTCACCCTTTTCCTACATTAATTTATCAATCCGGGTGTGTATCCTTTCAAGGCAACGCGCAAGTTATATGCAGGGGTAAGAGTACGATTCATTCTGTCCAAGGGTTTACAATTTAAGATTCAAAACATTACTGTCAACTAGATTAACTACAACTTCTGAAAGGTACTCATAAGAATCATACGTTGTAACAGCAAGCATAAGCTAAGAAATAACATTGTAACAGCAAGCATAAACTACTAAATAATGTACTATAATGGCAATCATAAAACTGATAAATAACACACACAGGAAGACGCAGCACCTGATCAGAAGAGCGGGCCCAGCTCTCTGATTAGGGCTGCGCTGGTTACAGCAAATATGAAGACAGCAAAATAGGTAATGCTTTATAAATCTGAAAAGGTTATTACAATCTCAATGGAGACATCCCCAGTTACAGGAATAAACTGTCTTTTATACATCAAAAGGGGGAATAACCTCTTTCCCCAAAACATGGTAACCGTACCCTTAAAAATATACATAAGTTGGAGCGGCACCAGTACCAGATAGACAATATCAATGAAATGCCCAAGATGGTTCAAGGATCTGCGACTCTAGTTGTGCGGCCTCCTTTGGCTTGGTCATTGTTGTCCTCAAAACAGTTGAACAACAGATCTGTCGTGAGATGTTGAGGCCTTGATTCTTGTTCTCCAAAAGTTGTGGTCAAACATCGTTTTAGTGCTACGAATAGGTAAAACTCTGTGACTTCACTTCATTAATAAAATATTCCAATAAACAGGGTAGGGGTATTTACCTCATGGTTTTAGCAAAGTAAACATAGGTAAATAAGTGTAAAAAGGTCAAAAAGGTAATGGAAATGCGACAGAAAGATAGCCCGATTTGGTGCCCAACATCTCCGCCCAACTAGCCTTCTGCATGCCCTCATGCAGTTCGTCGCTTCCATAGGTCTGGGTTTCGCTGACTGTGGGCTTCCTGAAAATGGGCGAGATCATATTCTTCAGCCATATCTGTTCTTGGAACTTTAAAACCATCTGAGAGGTGGACGTCTTCCCACCAATCTTCTGGGATGATATATGCTGGAGTGTAATCTTCTACTGGCAACCAAATAGTGGGAAACTGAAATCGGAGTCCCATCCATCGAATCCTGCTTGTTCGGACACATGCCACATATCTGGGCACTCTGGGGAGCAGCTGTGCAAACTTTGGTGCCCCAAAAGGTTCCATGTTCCGGACAGTTGTAGGTGTCATCATCCACCTTTTCTGATAGCAATCAAGGGCCTCTTCATGAAATGTGACTATTTGCTTAATGGAAAGATCAAGGCACCTATTTTGTGTCCTCAGCATTCTGTCTCTATTCGCCTCAATTCCCAAAAAGGTGTTGTGTTTATTGAACATGGTGACTTCCCTTTCAGGTTCTCCTCTTACCATAAACGGATTTGTAACATGATTAGATTCAAATGTGTTAAAAACCTTCTACCAGCTGATCTGGTTGAAAGTGTAAGAGGTGAGAGCCCTTAAATGAATGTCTCCCACATATGGGACCGGATTGAAATCTTTGTCCAGGTGCAGTAGATATCCATGCAGGTAAAATTCACACATCAAATGTTGAGTTGGCACGTCGTGGTGCCTCATTATTCGGAGGAATTGTACACCATTTTTTATGCTTTCCATGTTGAATAGAAAAAAACGTTCATGTAAGAATAAAGAATAACTAGAAGTAGGGGGCCGATATGCCATCACCTCTTGCACCAAACTAAACTTCTACTCTTTATCTGTTTTCAGTTCTGCCACTTGCTTTTCTAGCTGCTCCATCTTGATCTGTTTCTTTGCATGCCTTAATCTCATGATGTCAATATACTCCACATATTCAAAAACAGTTATGGAGGCTCTTTCCTGCGTTCTTCTGATTTCATTTTTATACTAAGTCACAATAGATTTCCAAGTCTGCACTTCGACTGTTAAGGCATGCTCGCGGTCTTCAAACAATCACTCGACTGGGTCTGTTTGAGTAGCATTAGAGGTTATGGCTGCCTGGTCCATCTGGGTTTCTGTTTCTACTCCGATGGTCTTGGGCTTTCTAGCTTTCTGCTTGTATTTCTTCATCCACTCCTGCAATTTGTGTACATGTTTCCTTAGTTTCCTGACCTCCATCTTAAGCCATTTTGTCTCCTTCAATTGCAGCTGATGTTTTTGTTTGGCTGGGAGTCTTACGACCTTCTCGCCTGGCTCTTCCATTGGCTCATTCGTCAGGACCACTTCGCTTGGTCCCTCCTCTTCGCCTACAGCTAATTCCTCTTTTTGCGGTCTCACTGCGACTGGTGGTATCCCTGTGAGTTGCTCTCTTGCTGGTGTATCTATTTGAGTATTTTCCACCTCACACAGTTGTGGCTTTTGTGATAGAATTGGAGGAATGATGAGATATTCTTATGAACGCCGAAGGGAATGAGTTTGCCTTGCTCCTTTTGGAATAAATGAGAAAAAGGAGAACTGGCAGGGATCTTCAATATTTGGTTCTGAGGTCGACGTTGGTTCTTGTGGTTCAGCGCCAACCTCATGACCTAGTTCTCCCAGCACTTCTTCCATGGGATCTATGGTCGGGGTGGTCATGACCTCTTCTTCATTTTGGTTATCCTCCTCCATTGATTCCATGGTGATGGGAGGTTCTTGTGGGGTACCCTCGGTCGCAATATCTATCAATTCACCTACTCCTGTCAGTTGTGACCTTGTTTCTGTGGTTGTCATGTTATCACATTGTTCTACTAATTCCACAGGCGAGACTGGTTCTTGTGGGGCAGCCTCGGTCGTGGTACTAGTGGGCCTTTCTGTGTCAACTTCCACATCTTCCATTGATTCCATGTTTTCGTCTTTCTCTTGAGGAGCAGCCTCTTCTTCAAATGCTTCAACTTCCATTTCCATCTCTTCCGGTTCCTCATGGTCAACATAGTCATCTTCACCTGCATTTTCCTCCTCCGTGGCTTCTGGTTCATCTTCCTTAGTAGCCACAATGGCTGCTACTTCTTCCTCTGTGGAGTCCCAAAACAGTTCCCATGGAATTGGGATTTGTCTGATGGCATTCATTACTAACAGATGAACCAGCCCATGGTGGGTGATGGTCGCCAATACCTGTCGCGACTCCTGAGCCGAATGTGCCATTAGGTGAAGGCTTCTCAATAAGAAATAAGGCATATTTAGTGAGATAGCCTCTGCTTGGGGAAATCGTAGGTGAGTTAGTATTCAAAGATGGTATTTGAATATGGTGGAGTATCTTCCTTCGCAATTCATATATCTCATGATGAATTCTGCTACCTCCTTCCATGGATGTGGCATCAAATTTCGATTATATCCTCGACCCTTGTGCATAATGCTTTCTCCTACCTGTAAAAAGGCTTCGGGAAACTTTGGAAGGATAGACCTTCTGAAAACCATCGTTGTCCATTTTGAGGGAGTCCACTGACTTCTGCGATGGCTTCCTCTGCCACAGAAATTTCAATTCCGCAGACCTGAGAGCTTCCTTCTCTCAAGTTGAGTGTGAATTCCGTCATGATTTCTTCTTTCGACCCTTTAAATCTGTCAAAGTAGAAATTCCATCCCGCGTTCTCAAAGACCTGCCATACCTCCTGATTGTTTCAAACTCTCATTGTATCTTCAGGTTCACGCCACACAGATCATCCACCCATTGCTATAGAGTCAGAGTCAACATGATTAATGCAGTTAGCTGGTAGGGGAAAATGACAGGGCTCCAAAACCATTGGCAACTGAAATAACGTCATATCGCTTTTGGGGGCGGCAGTTGAAACAGCGTTGGTATGCTTGGAAATGATGACAAATTGTGGTGGTACTGTCAGAAATTTAATGCAACGTGTTGGGGAGGTGACCGATTATGATTCTGCGCATACGAGTACACATTTGACATATCAAGTTATGATTACAGAATATCTAAATCATTAGATTTTGTTTGATGAGGATCGTGTGTCATAAATGTTTTTCGTGGTATGTCGTCATTTTTTATGACGGTTCCCCCCCCCCCC
>ML779578.1:116472-180439 GCA_009831015.1 Picea engelmannii | reverse complement strand
TTATGGTGGGGTAGCAACAAAGGTCTGACGAAGTAACAACAACAGGATGTGACGGCAGCAAGGAGTAATGACAACAGTGAGTAGAAACAACGACAAGAGAACGGCAATGGAGGAGTAGCGGAATAACAACACCGACGGAGTAACGACATCGACAGAGTAATGACAGTTGTGGAGTAACAGCACCAACAGAGTAACGACAGTTGCAGAGTAAGAGAACCGACGGAGTAACGGCAGTTGCGGAGTAACAGCACTTTGTGAAGTAATCAGTTTACACTAGTGGAGTAATAGCAATGTCTTTATATCAATACTGGTGGAGTAACAATGCCGAGTTTTACATTTCTCCTGGTCATATCCGTTTGTTATCCCTGCAATAATGCAAACAAGTAAATTTTTTTATTTTATTTTATTTGATATCTATATATATATATATATATAGAGAGAGAGAGAGAGAGAGATTTATTTATTTATTTATTTATTTTTAGGCAGAGTGAGTGTCCTTCATTCCAACAATCATTAAATCAGATGAGTCAAAGAGGTGTTTGAAAAAGGCATTTCTAGAGGCTGGACGATTGTATAGTTTTAGACGGTGTCCATTTACTAAGAATGAGGTATGATTCTCGTCTATTGTAATTAATCTAATCGTTCCATTGTCGAACACTGTGTCCACTTGGTATGGCCCCATCTAGCGAGTGCAAAGCTTGCCTTTGAAATCCTTAGATCAGGAATCGTAAAGTAATGCCCAATCTCCCACATGAAACACCTTACTTTTGATAAATTTATCATGCCACTTCATTCTCTGTTGTTGAACAGCAGTGGTCTTCTGGACAGCTACTAACTGAATCTCGTCTAACTCAGTCAGTTGTTCTAGTCGGTGTTTATGTGCTTCTGATGGGTCTAAGCCTACTTCTAGAGTTTTCCTTAGTGTACTGATCTCAAATTCCACTAGAAACAAGGGGACTTTCCCATATACTAATTCAAATGGTGAAAACCCAGTTGTATTTCGCCATGTTGTTCTGTACGCCCATAAAGATTCTGGAAGTTTCTGTGACCAGTCCCAGTAATGACTTGCTACTGTCTTTGTCAAGATATTTTCCAATACCTTTTTTGTGCTTTCTACTTGCCCGTTCGCCTGGGGGTGATAGGGGGTTGTCACTCTATGCTTGACTCCATATTTCTGCATCAGATTTCCTATCATGTGAGATGTGAACTGTACTCCTCCATCCGACAAAATTTCCCTTGGAGTACCGTATCGAGAAAAAATTTCTTCAAAAAGAAAGTCTGCCACTACTTGTTCTGTTTCTCTTGTGACCGCTCTGGCTTCCACCCATTTAGTTACATAATCAGTGCAGACCAGGATGTAAGCTTTCTGATGAGAAGGTGGGTTGAAGGGTCCAAAAAAATCAATGGCCCATTTCTCAAATGGTTCAAGGACTATCTGGGGTTGTAGAGGCATTTCATCTGCTTTCCCAGGTTGTCCCATCCGTTGGCAACTATCACACCTTCGGACATAGTCTCGGGCATCACGAAAGATGGAGGGCTAGTAATATCCCATTTGCAACACTTTGTGACCTGTTATTTTATCTGCAAAATGTCCTCCATAGGGTCCATCATGTGCAACCTTCAGTATCTCATAGATATTATTTTCTGCCACACAACGCCAAATCTGTTGGTCAGCCCCTGTATGAAAGAGATATCCTTCCATCCATGAATATCGGGTACTCTGGTAAATAATCTTCCTTTTCTCTTTATATGATAGATGTTGAGGTACCTTCCCTGAAGAAAGATAATTAGCAATATCTGCATACCACGGAGTGTTAGCAGATACTGCAAAAAGATGTTCATCTGGGAAATTGTCTTCAATTGGTGTATCCTGACCCTCATGTTCTATCCTAGATAAGAAATCTGCAACCACATTGTCCTTCCCTGGTTTATCTACTATCGTGATATCAAATTCCTGTAGTAGAAAGAGCCATCTTGTGATATGACCAAGGGTAACAGGTTTATTCATTAATTACCTGATAGCTACATGATCAGTATGCACAAAGGTAGGATACCTGGTAATGTAGTGCCAGAATTTGTTGATGGCGTAAATGAAAGCAAGGAATTCTTTCTCAGTCACTGTGTAGTTTAATTCAGTCGGAGCCAAATTCTTACTAACATAGTAAACTGCATATGGTATTTTGTCCTCTTATTGTCATAATACTGCGCCAACCGTTGTTTGGGAAGCATCTGTATGAATATGGAAAGGTAATTCCTAGTATGTCCCTCTAAGGATTGCAGCGCTACAGACCAATTCCTTAATTCTCATAAAGGTTGCATCACAGTCCTCTGTCCACACAAAATCTGAATCTTTTGTTAGCAATTGAAAAAGTGGATGTGCTACCTTAGCAAAATTTTCTATAAAACGCCTAGAATAGCTAGCACAACCAATAAAACTGCGTACCTGCGTGGGTGTTTTGGGTTTCGGGAAATGTTGAATTACCTTTGTCTTTGATGGGTCCATACAAATTCCTTCAGTTGAGAGAAAATGTCCCAGAACAATTCCTTCTTCCATCATCATATGCCATTTTTTCATACTCAACGAGACACGCGCTTGTACACACCTTTCGACAACTTTTTCTAAATTTTTCAGCCCTTCAAGAAATGAATCCCCATATGGAGTAAAGTCATCCATGTAGATTTCAACACTGTTATCTATCAAATCAGAGAAGATTCCCAAAATTTCCCTCTGGAACGTTGCAAGAGCATTACACAGGACAAAAGGAAGGACCCGGTATGTGAATGTTCCCCAGGGGCATGTGAAAGTGGTTTTATCCTGATCTTCAGGAGCTATCTAAATCTGGTTATACCCACTAAACCCATCTAGGAAGGAAAAAATATTTTTGCCAGCCAATGTGTCCAGAACTTGATCAATAAATGGTAAAGGGAAATGATCTTTCTGCATTGCTTTATTTAATTCTCGATAATCCACGCATATTTTCCATTTACCACTTTTCTTAGGGACCATTACTAATGGAGAGACCCATTGGCTATCTGAGATGGGGTAAATAAAACCTATGTCTAGTAATTTCTGAAGTTCTTCTTTCACGATATTTTCCAGTGCGGGGTTCATCCTTCTCTGAGGTTGTCTCATAGGACGACAATCCTCCTTAATATATATATGATGGGTGCATGAATTAGCATGGATCCCCTTCATATCTGTATAATCCCATGTGAAGGCCTCTTTTTGTTTCCGAAGGACATCCACAAGTTGCTTCTTCTGAGGTTCTGACAGGGCTGGATTAATATTCAGGGTTTTTCCTGGTTCTAGTTCTACTGGAACACTTTCAGTGGGTGCATCAACAGGTAGCTGCTCTAATCCTTCTGTTGTTTCAATTATTTCCTGAGTTTCACAGCTTAAGACAGATTATAGGAATTGTTGATTTGTTTTAGAAACAGAGCAAGGGTCGTCCATAAAAGAGTTAATTACATCATCTTCTGATTCTATTTTCAACTGAAGGGCTTGTTCAATAGTGAGAACTGGACTCAATTCCTCATTTTCTGTTTCGAACTCTTTCCCAGGTAAAATTTTCTTGCTTCCTGCTAGTTTTATGGATGGGTTTGGTTCTGTAGGTGGGTATAACACTAAGTTCTTAATGTTGTTCCCATTGGAAATAACCATGTGCCTTGATCGGCACCCAACGTAAGCATTTGCAGTAGCCATCCATGGTCTACCCAAGATCAAAGGATGGTTGCCCACCGAAGATTGCGTCTGTAAGACCAGAAAATCTATGGGATAGTGCCAGGAATCTACTGAAATTGTTACATCTTCCAACTTTCATACAGGTTTGACTGTGGATCGATCTGCCAATTCCAATACTATACGTGTATGTTTCAAGTTACGAAGACCTAATGTATGCATGGTTTTAGTGGTGATGACGTTGATCGCAACACCCAGGTCTACCAGTACATTTAGAATCTGTACCCCATTAATCTATACTGTCAGAATTGGGTTCCCCATATCTCCATACTTTTCAGGCATTAACTTTCCTATCATGAAATCTGATAATTTTCCCATAACATGAATGGTAAGGGGGTCTTTGGATTTCTTTGCAGATTTCTTTGAACAGTATTCCGTAAGAGTCTTTGCATATATTGGCACATCCTTCATCGCTTGTAGCAAGGGAATTTTAACAAATAAATTCTACAGTTCTCCTAATAAATCAAATTCAGCTTGAGGGCTTGATTTACTCAAAGTTAGTCTCTCTAGGTAAGGTGGTTCAGATTGATGTTGCTTTACAGGAGATGCTTGATTTCTATCAGTCTATTTTGGCTCTTTACCAATTGGTTATGATTCCTTACTTTCACTGTCGAGTCATTCTATGGTAATTGGATGAGGTTGAGCGTCAACTATCTGCCCTGATCGTAGATTCATTTCATACAACTCTGCAGTGGAAATGCTATATACAGGTAGGTTAAGAATGTCATTTTGATGAACTCCCCTACTATTAGGATTCATATCAGGTTGGATTGGGAGCTGAGGGCGAACAGGTTGGTTACCTGGAGGCTCATTAGAGGGAAGTTGGAGTTGTTGTTGTGGCATCGATTGAGGAAACTTCCCAGGAGGGGATCCTTGCCAAGTTGGAGCCCATGAGGAGCTTGAACTGGTTTGAGGGTTCCACTGCTGCCACGGTGGAAACTAGTATTGTGGCCACATGGGAGGATAGTGCATTGACTGAGGATTCATATTAAAATTATTGAAATACTGAGATGGATCTGAGTACATACCTTGATTTCCCATTGGTGGTCGAGGTTGCCATGTCTTTCTAGACCCCATGAGGTACAATTGCTCCATGTCTTTCCCCGTTCCTTGAAATACTGCTTTCATGCCTGGCAGGGAAGGGCATGGGCTTGTTGCATGATTTAGCTCATAGATTGCACATTCCTCTATGGAGTTTAATGGGCATTCCCTCTTTAGATGCTTCTTTCTACACGTCGGGTAGAATATTGCCATAGGCCTATCCAATTCTAGTTGCTTCTACTTTTCTTGCAGCATATCCATCTGTGCTGACAGGGTGCTGAGGATATCTGTCCTCAGATTGTCTAGCAGGTTTCTGATTTTTTCTTTCGTAACACCTCCACCAGACCCTTTTACTGAGTGAATCCCTTGTCTGTTTCTTGTAAGTCCTCTTGAGCACTAAATGCATAATTTGCAGATACCTTTGAAGCTTTCCTTAGAGATGTCTCATTTTCCCACAATGTTCAATAGCTCCATTGAATCCTCATGCAAAGATCGGAGGAGGATAATTTTTAGAATTTCCTTATCTAGGTCAGAGTGACCTGACCTCTGTAAGGTGTACTTGAATCATTCCACACAATCTTCCAAACTCTCGTCTTCTTTTTGTGCGAACTTGAAAAGTTCTTCCTTAATGTTCTAGGATTTATAGTAATACTGGTATTTTTCCAGAAAATCTGTCTGCATATCATCCCATGTGGAAATAGTGCTTCCTCCAAGGCCCATGAACCATCACAGAGCCATTCCTTTTAATGTAGAAGGAAAAAATTTTAACTTTTGGGCTTCCATCGTGTAATCATACCCTCGGCATACTATGTCGAATGCAAATAGAAATGTGTCGAGATCTTCTGAAACAAGCCCATGAAAGTATGGTAAGGCTACTAATGGAATAGGCTTAGTGGGCACACCAACTCCCAAGTTTCCAATTGGAAACTCGATAGTGGAGGTTGTGGGAGCCATAAATATCTTCCAATAATCATTGGGTATTTCACCAGACTCTGTAGGAGATGGTTGAGGCTTCCTTACCCCCTTGATCTGAGTTGTTTTAACAGCACTTTCTTGGTCCCTTGGTGATGCAAATGCTCCTTCAACCCCTTCTTCTGAATTCTGATGACTTGATCCCTATGCTACAACCTTCTCTCTCTTGCTGGAGTGGTCTACCTCTGTCAAGGCTCTGCTTGCGACCTCTTCCCCCTCTGCTGTCATCATAAGATTCCCTTGTTCAGGTATGCCACTAGATGTTTCTTCAACTGCTAGAGGGACCTATTGTATTGTGTCACCCAAGAATGTTGTAGACAGCACTGGTTGATCTACTGATTGTCCCTCAGACTTTACTCTTCATGCCCTTGGTCTCATAGCTGAGAGAGATGATGTTTTTGATTCATCATTTTCAATAATTTGTTGGATGAAGGTATTTCTTCCCAAATCTGGTCCTCCGTTCTTTGGGGCTTTCCCTCTGCCCCCGTTATTCGGTTCTTTGTTCATACAAGTGAGGGTTTTGGCATGAACCTACAATGCTTTATTCTTGAAGTAAGGTCTCAAATGACCATTGCTTCCCCAAGACAAAAGATCTTATGAAAAATCAAGGCAGCTAAAAAAAACAAGAATCTAAGGTTTAGGGCCTGGAGCAGGGCGGCAAAGGACTCTTCCCTCCCCTGGACAAGAACAAAACACACCACAAGAAAGACCTAATACCTTTCAAACCTGAAGTAGGGTGTCAAAATACTCCTCCCTCCCTAAGGTAAAAGCTAGTGTTTCAATAAAAACACAAGGGTTTGAAAGAAATAAATCTTAACTCAGGATCTAGAGCAGGGCGTCAAAAGACTCCTCCCTCCCCAGGATAAAATATTGACAAAAACGAAAAAGAGAAAATAAAAACAAGTAGAAAGATCGCCTATGCTCAGGACCTAAAGCGAAGTGAGAAAACTCGTTCTCTCCCCAGGACGAGAGATTGACCCTCTGGTTGGTCTGGATCGTTTTCTTGCACGTTGTTAGCCTCCCCGGCAACAGCACCAAAATGTTGGGGTCCAGGTATGAACAATTTATTCACCCTTTTCCTACATTAATTTATCAATCCGAGTGTGTATCCTTTCAAGGCAACGTGAAAGGTATATGTAGGGGAAAGAGTACAATTTGTTATGGCCAAGGGTTTACAATTTAAGATTCAAAACATTACTGCCAACTGGATTAACTACAACTTCTGAAAGGTACTCATAAGAATCATACGTTGTAATAACAAGCATAAGCTAAGAAATAACATTGTAACAGCAAGCATAAACTACCTAAATAACGTGTTGTAACAGCAATCATAAAACTGATAAATAACACACACAGGAAGACGCAGCACCTGATCAAAAGAGTGGGCCCCTCTCTTTGATCAGGTTTGCACTGGTTACAACAAAGATGAAGATAGCAAAATAGGTAATTCTTTATAAATTTGAAAAGGTTATTACAATCTCAATGGGGACATCCCCAGTTACAGGAATAAACTGTCTTTTATACATCAAAAGGGGGAACAACCTCTTTCCCCAAAACATGGTAACCGTACCCTTAAAAATATACATTAGTTGGAGCGGCACCAGTACCACATAGACAAGATCAACGAAATGCCCAAGATGGTTCAAGGATCTGCGACTCCAGTTGTGCGGCCTCCTTTGGCTTGGTCGGTGTTGTCCTCAAAAGATCTTAACAGCAGATCTGCCACGGGATGCTGAGGCCTTGATTCCTGTTCTCCAAAAGCTGCAGTCAAACATCGTTTTAGTGTTGCGAATAGGTAAAACTCTGTGACTTCACTTCATTAATAAAATATTCCAATAGATAGGGTAGGGGTATTTACTTCACGGTTTTAGCACAGTAAATATAGGTAAATAAGTGTAAAAAGGTCAAAAAGGTAATGGAAATGCGAAAGAAAGATATCCTGATTTGGTGCCCAACAGGAATTATGATATCAACTCGAAAAAAAATAGCGATTCCTTAGACTTTGTTGAAGAAAAAACCAGATCAGTTTCTTGCAAAATAACAATCCACTTATTGTGTTTTTCCCCTATGATACGCCTGGTAAGGATGTATTAAAATGGATTTATATTTTCAATTATGGTAGCTTTTCAAAGTAATATAATGTTGTAATCATTGAACTACATGTACGGAGGCCAAGGCTAGTTTTTCTATGTGAGAGTATTTAAGTTCAGGATGGACTAAATTTCAATTGAGATAGTAGACAATGTGCTCATGGAGATAATTGTCCTCCTGAACCAGAACCATACCAAATGTCTCTTTGAACATGGCGATATAAAGAAAATAGCCTCTATTGTAGTCAAAAGGATTCAATAGTGGCGTCGATACCAAGGCTTTCTTAAGAGAATCGAAGGATTCTCGAGCTTGATCATCTCATATAAATGGAGTATCCTTCTTCAAAAGACACATGAAACCCTTAGTTAAATTGGCATAGTTCACTATGAATCGATGCAAGAAGTTAGCCTTCCCCTATAAACCCTGAAGTTATCGAATGTTGCGCGGGGGAGGAAATCAAAGTATTGCTCAGACACTAAGAATCCTAAGAGACAACCAGACCTAACAAAAAATATGCACTTGTGAGGGTTCAAACGAAAGTGGTAGTAATGGAATATTTCAAATAATAATCGAAGGTGAGTGGATTGATCTACTCTCTTGCGAGAGTAAGCAGCGACATCGTCGAGGTAAGCTTCGAAAATAAGTTTGAGATCGTGAAAAGAAAATTTCATGGCATGTTGGAAGGTTGCTCCATCATTTTTAAGGCCGAAAGGCATTTTCCGGTATGCAAAAGTACCCCAAGGGAAAATAAACGTCATCTTGTGTTGATCCTTGGGTTTTATTTGAATTTGATTACATCCTAAAGATTTGTCCATAAAAGAAAAAACTTTTCTTCCCATGCACTCATCAAGAATCTGGTCAATGAAAGGAGTTGGGAAGTTGTCTTTAGGACAAGCCTTGTTTAGGTCTAAAAAATCCATACATACACAGATGGCTCCTTGTTTTTTATTCACGAGAATGGGTTTGGACACCCATTTGGTCAAGGGAACTGGGTAGATGAAACCAACATTAAGTAGCTTCTCTACCTCTTAATTAATAGTAGGGGGCTTCCTAGGATTAACATCTCTAAGACATTTTCGAATAGATCTATTATCCAGATAAGTCTTGATCTCATGTTCAACAATGTTGGGGTCAGTCCCTGGCATCTCTTCATATGACTAATCAAATACGTCACGAAATTATTTGAAGATATCGATGTTTATTTGAATTACTTCAGTCGAACAATCCAAACCTATATATACATTCTCAATTTTTTTGGGAATTCGAGAGTTGTCGATCGTGACGATAGGAGAAATATTCACCATGTTTCCTTCAGCATAAATACCATGTGTATCTAGTAGAACCACGGCATGACCAACCATATCACTCAAGGTAGATCTAAATTATTCATGTTCGATTCTAAAAAGTTCTGGGAGGAATTACGAGCGATGATGCATATCGTCCCAAGGCCTATCGAAACCATATATGGCCTCTAATATGGCTTCATCTGAAGGTAAAGTATCTTTGAGTAAATCATGCTAACAATACGATTGGGTGACCCATATGGGCTTTACAATGGGATCCTCCTCATCCATCTGCGAGGAGAAAGGATCTGGGTCAGCAGTAGTGTTAAGAATAGCTTGATATGCAACCTATGTCACTGATAGTGGCATTTCCATCCCAATGTGCGACTGAACTTCGGACAACATAGTGGAGGAAGGTAGGGTCCAAGGGTCTTTGAAATATTAAGTATAGAAAGGAATGTACCTCATCGACGATGAAGACCTACTGGAAATGGTATGAATGTGATAGATTGATGCCATGAAATCAAAGCTACCCATGAGAGAGGAATACATTCTCACACCAACATCCTTGGTTTCCTGCTAATAATTATTGATCACTGGGATCGAAGGTCCAATTGATATATTAGGACTAGCATATGCAAAGGACAATTGATCAATAGTCACTATTTTCCCTTCGTGAGGAAAACATAAAGTGTGAAAAACAGATGACATGACCGCGGTCATGGAATAAGTACAATTACACCCTAGTAGTAAATTGTTGTCAAGGGGCACATCAACCACCTCGACATCAACCTCCATTGTCTTTCCAACTAACTGGATTGGAAAAGCAGGAAGAATTATGTGGGGTGTAAATGAACATCCATCAAATGTGGTCAACATAGTCATAGATTGGGATAGAGTTGGAGAGCCAATGGCTTTCCAACAGGTTAGGAACATCACTCACATTGTGTCACCTTCATCAATTACAATGCATTTGATGGTAATTTTCATGTACTCCACATGGATTTGAAAAGACACATGGTAAGCAGAGCGATTATTAACATCTTTGACATCAAAATTAATAACCTCTGATCCACATAGGTCTATAGATCCTAATGTATATAACAAGGAGTTTCTTTGTGAAGGAAACATTTGGAGCACCTCCAAAACCAACATCGCACAAGGGGTTTGACCTAGATCTTCAACAATCGAATATTTCTGGGCAACTCTGGAATTAGGATTGTGGGAAGATCATTTTAGTACTCCTTTCATAATACAAGGCAGAGGTTCTATCTTTTCAAACTGCAAGGGTGTTTCCGGAGGAGGGGGAAACTCTGGACCTGTAACAGTCTGTGAAGAACCGTAATCATGAGATCGAGTGGCTACATCAATTTGAGACTTGATCATATTAACACATAGATGGTCACCTTCATGTGTTGAGGGGTTTTGACTCTCGCTCGATGCATTTCTGGTCTTGGAGGACCCTGAAACCATGTGTTGATTATGCGGAAATGGATTGGTCAGAACAACGGGCGGTTGTGATAAGATCCTCAAGGATTCCTCAATTTTAGGGCATAGGTGGGTAAGATGATCATATTTACAAAGTTTACAAGGGAAATTCACCTTCCATTTTTCTTTCTTTCCCTCACTAGCATTATTATTTGATCTATCATTGTTCATGTTGTCCTTGGATTTGTTATTAATTTTCCCACCCTTACGATTATTACCTCTTCCCTTCCTTCTATTCCCTCCTAGTTGTTGGTTACCATTTGGGTTGGTCGATGATTGTACAAAATGCACATCCACTGATTGAGTGGGCGTGGAGGATTAAGTTGAAGCTTGTCCTACTATAGGATGGTTTAGAGACAAATCCATAAAATGGTTCATCACCAAGTCTATATATTTAGCATTTGTAGGTCCTATGATTCCATCGGCATCAGGCCCAAGATTTTTTCTAGGTTCATAATTCAACCACAGCGCATCAAAAATAATTTAATACATCCTAGACTGAGCATATATGAGGTCCAGTTGTTGGGCTTTGAAAATATCTTCTTCCTCGGATGTTACTCCAGATGTAGAAACATCCTTCGAAATATAAGGTAATAAGGAATTAAGGAACCACTCCAACATAAACTCTAGAGGAATGTAGGCTTTAATCAACCTCTTCAATCTACACCACTCTTGGATTTGGTCTGAGATATGCGTGGCCTTATCTTGGTGAAAGGCCAACAAAATTTCTATGTCAGCATCATAACAAACCAACAATTGGAAGTGATTGAGAAATACCAAAATCATCTTATTAAAGTTTCCATACGTTCCCCCTGGTAGCTCAATGTGCCATTTCCCGGTGTCCCCTCTGAGGGTATGTTGAAATAGCCTCAAATGAATATAATTTTCATTACGGGAATTGGATGAGAACCAAAGATGAAAAGTAGTAATGTGATCGCCTAGATCCTCGCTAGTATTTCCCTTGAACTTTTGAATGTATTAAGGAATCTTGGCGAGCACATTGGGCCATGACAGATCGTGATGCACCAGGTCATTCATTAATCTCGACAAATCTAACAAATTAAGCATGGCCAAAAAATGAAGTCGAGATTGCGGAATCTAATCCCATGCTCCCGGGAAGGATTGGTGTTGAGGGATTGCAGGCCATCTAGAGTTTTGGTATATACCATCACGCTGTCGGGTAGGGTAATATCCTCCTCCAAACTGATTCATAGGAGGTTGTATGGGAACCATAACTGTAGGGGCGGCATAATGAGGGTTATAAACATTGCCCCCAATTGGAGGAGATACAGGCTGGGGGTTGCCCATAGTGTGAAAATGAGTCCCTCCAAGTGGAACTCCGGAGAATAGAGGTGGATTTGTCATAACAAATGCATTTGTTGGAATCGGCATGGAGGAAGAAGGAGGAAAGGATGGAATATAGGAAGTGACTTGTCCACCCAGTTGATTACTCCATCCAGGACCATTGAGACTAGGATTAGACCTGGAAGGAAAAGAAGGTTGGCCTCCAACCGTAGGATTCATTTAGGGAATATGACCTCCACCAAACGAAAGAGGATCCATGCCTCCATGTCCAAAACTAGGATTTGGATTAGTTTATGTAATAGAGGATGAAATGTTTGACATCATATTGGGAATACCAAAAGAAAAGGGTTAGATACCAAAGGTATGGACTGAGAATTGGATCCTAGTGTACCAAAAATAGACCCAAAATGGTTCATTTTTATGGGTCGAGTAGAAACCATAGGCTGGGTAGCAATAAGGAAGGGAACCTCTAGCACTACAATCATCGCGGTTGAAGGAATAGAAGGAATCCCACTAACCATAGAAGGAATAGGAATCGATGGAATCCCTGTCTCATTCATATTTGACTCAATATCCATAACTAGATAATAACAACTCAGGAAGGTGGAGATATATGTACCACATTTATTAACTTTATGCCTTTTAGAAGGAAACTTTGGTAAATAATCAAAATGCGGTGGTGTTGGCAGCCCAACATATTTTTAACTTTTTATATCAATTAAATGACCTATGTAGCTACCTAACTAGGGGTCATACATTTTTTTGTTCTTCATAAGCATTTTTCGAAATAACAATTGTAAGTTGTCGCTTTTCCCTGTTGTTTTTTCATGCTTCGTCATAACTGAAAACATGAAAACAAAGCATGAAAACTTACGACTGTGTTATCATTCTATCCGAAAATTTTACGAAAGGCAAATTGTTTCTACAGTTTATTAATGAAACCTTGTTCCTTGCCATGAAGAACTATTCTCTTTGTTTCGATTCCTTGAACACCAAGCATGTTTAGGGATTGATAGTTATATCAACAAAGGGCCTTTTTTATTTGAGCATTGGTATGGTTTTCTTTGTTTTATTTTTGGTTATATGTTTCCTCATTACTAGGTTTTTTATTTTCAATTTTCAACCTCCCAAACCATATGATCAAACCCACTATGTCTTGCACTCATTTCCTTTTTAATGCTATGGTCTTGTCTTGTACTTTATGAAAGGTGGAAATACAATTTGCAGTCAACTATCATTTCCAAGAACGGCCTTGGGCTCTACAATGTCCCTCCCGTTCATTTCAATTCATTGCTTGTCTTTTCGTTATGTATTTTTCCCATACGCCATTAACTGTTGATGGTTTTCGGGCTTGGAGTATAGCTCTGCTCTACTCTTACAAACCCTTCATGCTTACAGTGATCTCTTTCTGCCTTCGTGATTGTTGGTTTGTTGAAACCTTATGGCCCTTTTTGTCTGAGTAGATCTGAACAGCCCTGAAGTTTCACACATTTGTTGTTACTTAGTAGATTTTAATCCCATTTTTGTTTGCTGGAGACATGATTTTCCGGGAGGGATTCTGAGCAAACCGCTACGAATTAGACAAAACCCTTTAAAACCCAGAACCGAAATGAGCTGTTTTATCTTCACCATTGGAAATTTCTCCAGAAAATGGATATTTGCATAGATATGCTTCAACCTTTGGAGGTAATTTTCTCATAATTTATGTTTCGGTCAAGATAAGCATTTTTTTTTTTTTGTTACAGACCTTGCTACAGCGCTAGAAAAACCCTTGATAGAGAAGCCTCTCGGGCTATCAATTGTCAGGCCTAAATTTTTGTATGAAAACCCTCATGAAAGGGCATTTCCCGAATCCCTTTATCAAGATTGATAAAAAAAACCCACAGGAAATAGTGGAAGTGTGTTAACATACAGCCATGGGTGCCATCAATCAACAGTTCTGGACCTGCGGTGTGAAGTCTGCCTATTTTGGATTGATAAATACTACACTGATATACCTATCCTACATTCATAGGTTAAGTCTCTCACTGATCAGATTGGTTCCTTAGCCAGCGAAAACCATAGGCTCGAGTCTATTATTCAAGGAAAATAAAAACGTATGAAGACAACATGCAATGTAGTATTTCAAAATGTTGAGGCTGCAACAACCATTGTAAATTCCAAGGTTGTCTGATACGATTTGATATCATAGTTGGAGGTATGATTCTTTATCTTAAAATAGGATTATTTGTTAAAACTAGATTGCTTTGTTTTTTCAATGAATTGGATTTCATTTACTAAAATAACTAGCTACAGAATCACAAGATTTCGTAGCCAGTTATGTTAATTTGAAATTTGCAAATTAATGGGTGAATATGTATCTAAATCTTTCTATTTTTCCTTTTACTTTCAGGATATTCAGGAGTTCATGGTTACCAATTGATCTGAGGCATCTTTGGGACTTGCTAGTCATATCTTTGATACATTTTGTATGAACAGAAATGAAATTTTGTTAGCTTTAGAGGATTTAGTATGATCTAGTTGGTTGTATCCCCATTTTATTTTTGTAATCAATATCTGATCTCAGAAGGGGAAACAGTTATCTTTTCTAAGGCCTTTATAAACCCATTATTTTTGTAATCAGAGACATCTTGGCCTAGGGCTAGTTGTGAACAAGCTTATACTCGAATTTGAACATGACATGCGTTTACATTTCTTCCTTAGTTGTTTGTAAATGTTGTTGTTGTCTATAATTTGTTTATCTTGATTATTTGATGACTGTCGATAGCTTTCATCTTCAAAGATTATTATGTTATCAAGATATTTTTTCTTTCACAGTTCACGATTTTATGATTCAGTTATATGAAAATAGTGAATGATAATTCAATTCGTATTATAAGGTTTACCTTAAACATGTTGGCTGATTAAATGCAAGCTGTAACTGTCGGATTTATCTTATGCGTTATTACTTGAAGTCTACTATATCACAGTTATTATTTTGCGTCCTATCGTTTTATCAATTAAATATATCAGTCAATGTACAGTTTGGCATTTATTCCAAACAGTGTGAAGATGCACAGCAGATTTATCTCGTGGATGGGCTGATGTACAATTTACGCAAACAGTTGGATGCATACTCTTCAAGTGATTAATAGGTTAGTCTCTTTTTTTTTTTTTTTTGCTTGTTGANTTTTTTTTTTTTTTTTTTTGCTTGTTGATGATGGAAATTCTTATATGTAGTATAATTTTCAATGTTTACATTTTTTTGTTTAAATAGTAGTTTAATATTTGATCTTATGAATGCACATAGATTAAAAACAAACTAAAAAAAGAAATAGTACTTTTTCCTTTCTTTATCAAAAGAACCATTATACATTTGATTTTTTATGAGTTCAGATTAAAACTCATTATTTGTATATCTTGTATATATGAATTAGATAAACAGAACTATCATATAAATTTTGTTTAAATAAACTATATATATATATATATATATATATATATATATATATATATATATATATATATATATATATATATATATATATATATATATATATATCAGTGATTAGTAATTAGTGAGTTATTTCATTTCTTTTATTTATTTTTTCATTTCCTTTAGGACTTTAGATTGGCCAACGGAGCCATTAAACCCGTCAGAGTGAGTCAATCCAAACAGCTTGGGTTAATTAGACAACCCCAGACCGGAATCACTCTTCCAGTTGACGAGCGGTCATTTTCGCCCATCAACAGGTGGTAACTTTAAAAAATGACGAGACCTATGAGGAGGTTGGTGTTTCTCCACAATGACTCAAGACTTAAGATATGAAAGAAAATCCTATGGAAAAATAATAATCAAAGAGCACACCAAAATAAAGCAAAAAAGGCCAAATGCACACAAGCAGGATATAGTAGCTGAAAAGGGTTCTCCCTCACTAGATTAGGTATGCCTCTCCCAAGAGGGGCTTGAGACTCCCTTCAAAATATTGGAGGTATCATAATCAATTATAAGGGCTCTCATGGGATTAACAGTGCAGTCGGTTAGATCCCCCTGGAGAGACAATCCTTAATAAAGGTTGTGTGTTGTCTGACCCTTATCTGACTTAGGGTACCTGTAGAATAACCCCTACAAGTAACCTATGTGAATACCTATGTCAAGCAACTAGAGCCACCACAATATAACCAATGTGCAGATGAACAGTCGTAATTATGGTCCACCGTATGGGCAGGGTAACAAAGCCTGAAATCTTGAAAGCATCTCCTCTCACGGAGGTAAAGGTACTAGAAAGACACCCATATACGAATGGAACCATATAAATATATATGACATAAAGAATTTGTTAGAGGGCTATCTTTGCAACCAACTCTATGCAACCTCACGCTTAACTCTGGTGTGAGCAGAGCCTCTTGACGTCACTAGTTACACAACGGATTTCACAGCTCCCTGGTCATACACATATGTTTAGTTTAATAGCCTTGGAGAGGTTTACTCACAAAATCATATTCCAAGTCCCTATTTCCTATGCTTGTTTGTGTACCCTGAGAAATAAAATTGTTTCTAATCAATTTTAGTTAATCATTGTTACTTTTAATGGATTTTGTTTACTCAAGAGGTGTGGTTGTGAAACTGATGATATTATGACTTAGCATATGAAAGAAATGAATATAAAAATACTTCTAAGTCCTAATCTTAAATTCTCAAGAGATGGTAATATTTTAAGTGCAAGTTTCAATGCAATTTCTACAATTTCAATAAAATGCAATCTTTCCACATGTGTCAAGATCAATACTAAATAATCAAAAGAGAAAATACAATAATGCAAAATGATTTTTTTTTTTGTATTTTCGATATAAAGAAAAGAAAATTCAAGGACTGAATAGCAGCTTCACATAAATACCCCACTTCCAGCAAAAAGAGACAAGCCAAGCAAGATACCAAGAAGCAAACACGTTGACCAATGTGCAAGGACAACCAATGAAAAAGATGATAAGAAAAATATTGCTTGAAAATTCAACAATAAGAAGGTTTCCTATCACTCTGTAAGCACTTAACAGTTAGGAAAAACACCCAAGAAGACTCAGCAAGCAACCAAACTCGCACAACAAACATCAAAATCAACCAGTAAGCCTAAACATATGATGTACGGGACTATTTGAGAAAAAATTGCATATGTATGCTCCCTACAAAAGGACAGCTCGCATATGTACGCGTATGCTAAGGGAAAAACCGCGTATATATAGTAAAACCTTGTCACGACGAGGATTAAACCAAGAAACTTAGATGCAAAGTAAAAATAGGTTGTTAAGAAATCAGGTGACAAGGGAACTGAGGCTAACAAAGAGAAAGTCAAGGAGAAAAACACTCCAAACCCCAAACAAAAGATCAATCCCTAGTATGGTCGCCAATTTTGTTATGAGGAAATTATATATATGGCATGGGGTAAACCAAAACAGATGGAATGACACATAGAAATCAACTATGATCCCAAGTATTTTATATAAATGAAATGCTAACAAGACAAGGTCAAGAGCCTACCTCATCTGGACATTCAATGAAGACCATTGTTAAGCACACAACTCAAAGCTTTATACCTGCAACTTGTCCTCAAAAACCATGATATGCAAGCATATGGTGATAATATATAATGTTAGAATATAGATTAGCATAATCCATTAACATACATGAAAAATATACCCATGGAATAATAATTCAAATATTTTCAATATATCAATTGGACGAGAAAAGAGTATTTCTATTAAAATAATCAACAGAAGTATGTA
Organism: Picea engelmannii; assembly: GCA_009831015.1. NCBI lineage: Eukaryota > Viridiplantae > Streptophyta > Pinopsida > Pinales > Pinaceae > Picea > Picea engelmannii. Next base: position 162,760 of record ML779578.1, on the reverse strand, counting down.
GGTGACAAACGGTTGTAGAGGAACATATCGGAACCGAGAAACTAAGTCCCTCCAGTTGGGCCTCCACCACTTCAATCCTCCACCAAAGGCAATCTCATATAAAGGAGATAATGAGGTTCTCAATCACAAAGAGGAAGATCTTGGGGGTTGAACAATGAGTTCATACATTTAAGGATAAAGGGATGCAGACTCAATGTGAAGTGAAATTTCTCCAGAGTATATTTGCTCTCAAAAGTTGAATTCTCTCCTTCCAAGGCTTGGATATGGCTCAATTTATAGCCTTCAAATGGAATTGAAGGGCCGAGTCGGAGCATTTCCAGTATATGGAAGGTCAAGGATCATGGATCTCGTGACGTGACATGGAAACCTGACTTAATTTTTAATTTTGATCACCAAACCCGATGTACGAGGGATATAGTGGAGAAACCTTCATATACAGTTGTTGTCTAACTGGTAGGGCGCGTATATGTGGAAAAATGTGTTTTTTTGCTCTGTGAGGTAAAAAAGGGGACTTCAAGTCTGCATAGGGAAATGGACAGGCCATCCAAGAAAGTTTCATGGGGTGAGACAAAATTTTCTATAACAATGTAGGGTGAAAATTAAGTCTATAATGGATGCTCCCTAATGTATGATGTCAGGAAAGGAATGGATGGTTGAAACACATTACAATAAAATATTTTCCATGTGAGGCAGCATGAGGAAAGAGAAAAGGAGTTTGAGAGGTCAAATAATGCCTACAATCAAACACCAAGGATGAATGTATATATACACCATCCCCTTGGTAGACATACTCAAACTCTGGAGAGGATGGATGCCAAAAAATACATTGTAGATCCATGACATGAAATGCAAGACCATGGGCATGAAAGAATACATGGTGGATACATGTCATGAATGAGATCATATCCATGATACAATAAAATGTGGATCTATGTGACGATTACAATCATAGCCACCAATAAATACAACGTGAATCTATGAAATAACATATACATATCAGGAAGACAATGAGCACTGAGAAAAGTACCCCAGAATTCTTCAAAGTACTTATAGATAAGTAATATACTCCATCACAACTTGGGAGGGGATGTTGTAAAGGAATCTTGTGTCCCTAAACCCAATATCTTTGTCTCATACCTTGATGGTACAAATATATATCATGCAAATATATGAGCTGATGTCGAGCATGGTAGAAAACATTTGATTATTGGTCATTGATGTATATCGTGAAAAGAAGTGAGGGGACCCACCGATGAGGAAGGTGGACCCCAAGGTACCTAGTACAATATAGCGAGTGTGAATAGAGGATCTGATGTTGAATACTCATATACTCAATCAATCAAGATTCAATGACATAAACCCATTGTCGATCATGAGGAGGTATGCCACTAAGGACTCCAAGATCCAAGGTACTATCTGATTTCTAGATCCCTCTCCTAGATAATGTGTTGAGTTTGATAAGAAGAGATCCATTGAAGGAGGGAATTAATGTATCCCCGGTCAATTGACTTGAATCATAAACCAAGAGATGATTTGAAGAGAGTATCACAAAGTACAATTGAAATAGGGATGACCGACTTGGAAAGTCAACAAAACAACATATGGCCAACTCAAGATTAAGCATTAAAATTCCCTTGAACATATAGCACGGCACATTGGTGACTTGGTAGTGTGACACAGGAGCTGAATGAATATACTACAATAGCGTAGGAGGCATTGAAGCACTCTCCATGATCACTAGAAGAGTAACCACCCGGAGGAGTATCTTTGAATCATATTACTAGGACAAATCCTAGGCAATGTAAAACTCAATTGTATGATAAGGATTCAAACAAGTTCCATGTTCAAGGGAGACTCGACCGACACTGCCATTTTGAGAATAGAACAATGGTGAAAAAACCCCACTCTTTTTTTTTTTTTTTTCCTCCTTCATGGTTTAACGAGTGCAAAAGAGGAATAAAAGTATGCTCGATATGTATATTTTGTGTGTCATTTTACAAGTCTGAAAAAGAGATAAAAGTGTACTCGAATAGAGAGAATGAGTGGCTTAACATCATGCTCCTATGTTCCAAGCGCATGGAATTGACCTTATCAATATTAATGCAAGTGGTAATGGCAAGTGAGGTCCACTCTTAGAAACTAATGTCTCCATGGGTAGATGGATGCAAAATAGAGGCAAAATAATGCAAGAGGTGGATGGTCAAAGGCCACTGCAATAAAAGTAAGTGGGATCTAGGAAAATAGCAGTGAAACAGTGGGAGATTTAACACAAACAACAAATGCATAGGTGGCCATTAAGCAATAAAAAATTTGGGAACCCCCCATGGGATATGGCCACAATATAGATGAAGAGAGGAAAAGCAGGCTCAACCATCAAGTCATGGTGGGGCTAAAGGAGGGATCCCAAGCCTATGGAAAATCACAACATGGGCACTGGATGACAATCGGGGCACTAACTAGGGAATCCATGAAGGGTAGGTAATACCAACAAAGTTACAATGTGAAAATGGAAGGACTAATGTTGCAATTCGACGAGATCGAACCTAAGGCATAGTGATGGAAACATGGATGGTTAATAATGCAGGATGGTAAATACGGAGAAAAACCTTTCCCTATATGCCAATTTAGTAACGTGTACCTCAAGTTTAGTGGACGTCACCGTTTCTATTAAAAAAGTCCTCATAATCCTGTCAACACATGTAAACTAGATTCCAGGGTCAAAATCCATAGTGAAATCTCAAAAAAGAAAATATTTTTGGATTTTTTTGGATATGATATATGAAAAATAAAAAGCACTCACACCACACACCTATGTACAAGGAACTACACATTTGGATGGGTTATGCAAAGTAGATCCCATTTCTAGGATCATACCAAGAATAATTTTCATAATGGATGAACTCATGAGCCATTATTGGCATCATATGGTTTACCATGTTGGGACCATACCATATAGAAACAAATCTCTATGTCCGAAGATACTCATCGTGAGTGATTTTGTGAGATATGGTATCTCTTTGATGGGCCCCATAAAGACATAAAGAATGTGCAAAACATGAATATTCAAAGGAAGGGGAAGCAGAGAATTTAGTGGAAAGTTTTGAAAAAGATAACCAAGGAAAAATATTGTCAAGACTGAGAATTCTATTAGATTCTCTAAAAAATTCCCCCAGTATTGGTTCTAAATCATGACAATATGATTGATGCACCACCTCGTCCTTTGTCTCTTCTATGGAAGCTATGACTTCCAGGATGGCCTCTTCTGATGGCAATTGAGTATCTAGGAAATCATGTGAACACAAATAGTCAACAACCCATTTAGACGAAGTAGGTTGATCACACTCCATATGAGCATGGATGTTTTGACCAATATCGGTGGATGATGATGGGATTATCAGATTGAAAATTTTTACCATCATGAATGAAATGGAAGCTCCATATGATTCGACATCCTTGGGATGAGGTACCACCCAAGGGTCAACATACCCAAGGGATCCACTAGTAGATCAGGAATACATGTTGATAGGAGCAATGTTCACAATAGAAGGTGGGGGGGGGGGAGGAGAAATATACCCATAAGTGAAGGATCTTTGACTATCCTTGCATGAACATGCGTATAATATTGTTGGGTATCACCCAAAAAGGGTACATTATACCTCGCATTAGATCCAAGGTTTGGGGTGCATAATGTAATTTGAACAATTTTCACTATTTTCCCTTGATGAGGGAAGCATAAGAACCTAAAGGATGATGAGACAATGATAGTCATATCCTAGAACCAATTATACCCAAGCAACAAATTCTACTCAAGAGGTCTTTCGATGACCTCCACAACAACAGAGACAATCTTACCACCTAACTCGATGGGTAAGGTAGTGATTATTCCATGAGGTTGGAACAAGTGTCCATCGTACATTTTCAACAATGTTGCATATGTGTCAATATTAGGAGAGACAATGGCATTCCAACAAGAAATAAACATGATGAAAGTCGAGGCTCCTTCATCAACCACAGTTTGGAAGATATTTTTCCCCATGATATGCATTTTTATATGAAAAGCAACCTGATGGGAGAACCTATGAGTAACCTGAGAAGATTTAAATGGAATCAAACACTATTTTGAGGGATCAACCCCACCTATGGTAGACAAAAAGGATTTTTTATACGTTGGGAAGCTCTGAAGGACTTTAACGGCAAACATGGCACAAGGTGTCTGGGCCAAGTCTTCCACAATGTTGTACTTTTGGGAGGCTCGTGTGTTTGGATTTTGTGTCATTCTTCGAATAATTCCCTTTAGGGGGTGAAGTAGTGCATCAAAATATGGCTTAATTTCAAGAGGGCCACTAGGCTAGGAAGAAGACACTGACTCATGTCCATCGGGAATAGGATCGAATATGTTGTAGTTCTTGGCTCACATTTACAAATTGATTGTGTGGTTACACATGAAAGTAGAAGCATTTGAGGAAGACCCCTCATGGTGAGGGGTACCAACCATGCCCCCTTGTGGAGGGGAAAGATTTCCTCCAACCATATTTTGAGTTCGAGGGGGAAAAGGATAAATTAAGAAAATAAGTTGTTGGGAGGCCTTCTTTCGTACCAAAAATATATGGACATTATCCTTTCGAGGATATTGATGAGTAGGGTGGTCCTCCCCACAAATCATGCAGGGGAATTGACTCTTCTTTTTCTCTTTTGTTCCCCCCTCCTAAGTGTTTTGGGTGGGAACAATCTCTTTCTCATTGTTGGAATTTTTCTTTTTATTCCTCTTCTTATTTCCTCTAGGTTTATAATGATTCTTTGATTGAATGGGCTTCATCGAATTCACCTCATACGTATAAGTACGGACCCTAGAAGTTTGAGCACTAGAACTAGCAGCTGATGGGTATGAGTCAATATCCACGTGACCCATATTATAAAAAAATTAGTTCACAGATGCATGGGAAATAGAACCGACCACGCCATCGACATGGGGTCGTGGGTTTGGATTTTCTGGATCTGTTGATGACCTAGGATCATGGGGGATAATGTCATAGAGGGTGTCCAACTAAGAGTAAATCAAGTTCAAATGTTGGGAACACATAATGGATTTATCCTCAATAGTCACCCCAACCATAGCTACATCCTTGGAAATGGTTGGAAGCAGGGATTTAGGGACCATTCCATCAAGAGATTATCTGGGATTTGGGTCTTGATTACTCTATACCTGTGCACCAAGTCCATTTCCCTCCACCCTCAGACAGATGGCCAAACTAAGGTTGTCAATCGGATGATCGTGCATATCCTATGCATGTACAATTACAAGAACCCCCACACATGGGATGAGATTCTTTCCTATGTTCAGAATAGCTACAACAAATCCCTACATAGCTCAACCGGCTACAACCCCTTTAAGGTCAGGTTGGGATTCCAACCATTGGGTCCCATGGATGTTTCACTACCTCTTGCGGCCACCACGGTCGATTCATCACTTGCTCCAACTGAAGCTGAAAAATCTTCTTGACACATCTACCAACAAGTTCAGGATATTTTACATAATTCCAATTCCAAGTAAAGGAAACACTGTGATCAACATCGGGTGCCACATAAGTTTTAGATGGGAGACCAAGTGTGGTTACACTTACAGAAAGAACGCCTTACAGGGCCCCATCATAATATTCTCCCACTCCTTTATGGACCTTACACCATCACCAAGGTTGTGGGTGACAATGATTTTGAGCTCAATGTTCCCCCTTTCCTTGGCCTTCACCCAGTGTTCAACGTGGATCTCCTTTGGCCATACTTCCCACCATTATTGGACACCTCATAGATACTAGAATAGTTGACACCAACATAACTCAAACCTGACTGCATGAAACAGGAATCCAGTGATCATATTGTGGAAACATAGGTCAAGGCAACTTGCTAGCAAAGGATCCATCTTTATTGAGTTGTCAAAGAAGGGTAGCTTCTGCACCAAAGCAAGTGGCTCACCTGAGCCAAATTCAGCAAAAATTTCCTCATATGATGGGGGAACTCAATGCAATCGATACCATTTATTCCTAAGGGGGGAGGATTGATATAGATGTATTTTGGTGGCCTCCCACCTATCCCAACTGGATCATTTTGGAATTTTTCCAGTTTGGCAGTTTTTTTCCTAGTTTTCAGGTCCCTAACTTTCGAGGTCGTTTTAAGGCCTTAAACATATTTTTTAGGGCTCGCCACAATTAGATTATTTTTTGAGTTAGAGTATGAAGGAAAAATGTGTATTCCTCGTATATATATTTCCAACGGGCTATTGTGTGCCTAAAATGGAGATCATATGCAAAATTTAGGACCCTGGGAAGTTGATGTAATAGCTTACCCCAACGGGGTCCACATGACTTTTGGCACTTCATCTCCTAGGGTTAGGTTTTTTTATGTCTATGGTTTTGGAATTCTTGTTTATTGTAAAAATTCTTAGAGAGCCTCATTGTAACCATATTCTTTCGAATGAGCATAGTCATCACATCTCTTCTCAGAGATAAGCCACCACCATTCTAGAAAGCTTGTTTTCCATTGAATTTTACAGTTTCGGCACATTTTCTTATTGAATAGAAACCATTTTTACTATATCTATGTTATTGTATATTTTATATTCTTGTGTATTTTTGTTAAGAATTATAATAACCTGTATTCCTTTTCATTCTTCCCATAAAAACCAGATCAATGGTATCATAGCGGTCTGCTCCTTGTCGTTCTTAATGCATTTTCCTGACAAGGTCAGGGTACAAAGAATTGGGTCTCGAGCTTGTTTCTCTTGAGGAAAAAATCTCTTGCATGCCCAAGTGACCTATCATGGTGGGAGAAAATAAAGATGATGGGATAGGAGATCCTTTCAAAATGTTTCTGTAGGAAGCCCTCATGCAACAGAGGAACAAAATGATGGATAGTTTTGCACAAATCCTTCGGCGACTACCCACATGCGATGCATTTTCCTTGAACGGAGGAATTGCCCCCTTCAAGGTACAAATAAACTTTGATATTCCCATATTTGAAGGTCAAATAGACACAGATGTTGTAGACAAATGGTTGAATCTTCTAGAAGGGTATTTTTTGTCCATAACTTTTTGAATAGATAAAATATTACGTTTGCGCTCCTCAAAGTTGTTCCCTGTGTCAAAGATTGGTGGGAGACTTTCTATGAGAAAAAGGAAATAGAGGAACCCTCATTATTTATAATCGCAGTCACTGGGTAGTCCTTCAAGGATGCTATCAAGGAACAATACTACCCTGTTAGAAGCTATGACAACTTGTATACAAAATGGACCACACTCCAGCAGGAAAGAGACCAAGTAGTGCCAGAGTTCACAAATATCTTCCACACCTTGCGCACCAAGCTAGGTATAAAGTATTTTGAGAAACATATGGTTCTCACATATCGCAGTGGTATACATAGATACATCCAGGCCGAAATGGATTTTTTGGACATCTCATCCTTGGGTGGGGCCTATCGATATGCCATCAAAATCGAGAAAAAGATTAAAAAAAATATGTGGCAATTTGGGTCTGGGAACCCCTCACATCAGAACCAAGTAAAGGGAAGCCCCAAATCGCAGAACAAAGGATAGATCAAATACACATAGCCTCAAGAAAACCCGTCTAGGATGCAAGAAAAGAAGGACATCGAAAAGACAAAGAAAGATACCAGGAAATGGTGTGACTTCCATAAGAGCCCCTGCATAACACTATTGATTGTCACTCCAAGCAATCCTCGGTGGATGAGGTGAAATCCTCTGAATCAAATGCAGGTTCTAACTCTGAGTCAGAACCAGAAAGGGGGAGGTTGAACATTGACACGGAACCCAATGCCACCGTTGCTACCACGAATGTCTATCCCGATGAACCTGATGAGCTAGAAGAAAGTGAGTGCCTCTTTCATTCATATATGTGGGTAAAAGGAACCTCATTTCATTTTATTGTTGATATCGGTAGCCAGAAGAACCTCATCTCAGAAGAGTTCATCAAGCAGCTAGCCCTGTTGACAACACCGCACCTGCATCCCTACACCATTGGATGGCTCAGCCGAGGAATCGATCTCCACGTCAGCCAATAGTGTTGCATATCGTACGACATCAATCCCTTCAAAGATGAGGTATTTTCTGATGTTTCTCCTCTCGAAGTTTTTAATGATATTTTGGACCAATCTTATTTATGGAAACGTCATGTTGTATATCAGTCTAGGCCTCGTAGTGTTATTATTACTTTTAATAGGAAATTATACAGGATACCCAAGGCAGTCCCACCTAGTGTTATTTCCTTCATCTCTTCCAAGCAATGCAGGAAGGTCATCTCTCATATTAGGAAGCTTGTCTTCTTCATGATTCTCTCTCAGAGTGAGCGAAAGATTGCATCCACATATAGGACCTCTGCGGCTGACCTCTCCACAGAGTATAAGCAAGTGGACAAGGTAATGGTATGATACAAAGATATCTTATCCTCACCTACCAGTGTACCTCTGCAATGTCGAGTCAAGAATCCCATTGATATGACCCCTGGTGCATCGCTATCCAATGGTCTAGTCTATCGTCACTCTCTGTTAGAGAATAAGGAGATCAAGTGACAAATCCAAGAAATTATCCACAAGGGCCACATCCATCCCAGCTCATCGCCTTGTTGGAGCCCAATCGTGCTAGTGCAAAAGAAATAAGGGACCTGGCGACTCTGCATTGATTACTAGGAACTAAATAAAATCACAGTTAGGAACCGGTACCCGATTCCCAGAATTGACGATATCCTTAATCATCTCAAGAGAGAAAAATACTTCATTAAAATTGATCTGAAGTCTGGCTACCACCAAGTACTCATAGAAAATACATATGTATGGAAGACTTCCTTCAAGTCAAAAGAAGGTTTTTTTTATTGGTTGGTCATTCCCTTTTATTTGATAAATTCTCTAACAAATTTCATGAGGATGATGGACAATATCATGTGACCTTTCACCAATATTTTTGTAATGGTGTATCTGGATGACATCCTCATCTACATCAAGACTTGGGAGGAACACTTGCATCATATTTAGTAGGTTTTACACACCCTACGATAGCACAAGTTATATGCTAACTTGGAAAAATGCTCCTTCAGCATGGACAGGGTCCAGTACCTAGGCTACATCATGGATCAGCATGGTGTGCATGTGGATCCATCTAAGATCCAGGTTATCCATGACTGGACAGCCCCAACCACTCTCATTGAGCTTCGAAGCCTCTTAGGCCTTGCCAATTTATATCACAGGTTTGTCTTGTGATTCTCCCATATTTCTTGGGCCTTCAGCCAAGTATCCAAAGGTGGTGGTAAGGTAAAAATTTTGTGGGTCATGTCCCAACAGCAAGCGTTCTATGATTTAAAGCATCACTTGTGCTCAGCCCCAACACTTTCATTACCAGACCTGCAACATCCCTTTGAGATCGAGATAGATGCTTCAGACTATGTTGTGGGTGCAGTCCTTAGTCAACATGGACACCCCATGGTAATCACAGTGAGATGCTATCAGATGTTGTCCATAAGTACCCTACTTACGAAAAATAAATGTACTCCATTGTGCAAGCCTGTCTCCAATGGAGACATTACATTCTCAAGAAATAGACATTCATCCACACGGATCATAAGCCATTGCAATTCATGCAGACACAAGGTAAATTGCAAAAATACCGCCATCAGAAGTGGTCCACATACTTGAACCAGTTCCACCTCAACATCAAGTTTAAAATAGGCAGTACCAACTGATTCATTGATTGCCTCAACTGAACTCCAGTTGTGAAACTCACCATAGTGCTAGACTCTTGCGGCCACGAGGCCTCTGGATGGCCCAACCTCTATGAGACAGACCCTGACTTCACCACCACATACATAATATTGGGAACAAACTCAGTTGTCGCTAATTTCCATCTTCGGGATGGGCTATTGTGCCGACTGGGCCATCTCTGTGTTCCATCATCCGAGTGAGCGAAGTCGATTTGGGAATCCCACTACATTCGGGTGGTAGGACACTTCGGCATCGAAAAGAAAGTGGCAGTGTTGCAGAAACATTTCTACTGGCCAAAACTTTGACAAGATGTCAGCAAGTATATCAGGTCCTGCATGTCCTGCGTTATTACCAAACCGACCACTAAGAAACATGGCATGTACACTCCCTTCCTACTCCTAATTCGAATTGGGAGTCCATCTCAATGGACTACATGTTAGGACTTTCGTCCACTAAGAGGAGAAATGACTATGTCTTTGTGGTTGTTGATCGCTTTTCCAAGATGGCGATCATGGTCGTCTACAAGAAGAGCATTGTAGCAAAGGCCACTGCCAAGCTCTTATTTGAATCATTTTGGGTACATTTTGGAATCCCAAAGACCATTATCTCAGATCAAGATAGTCGATTCCTTAGCACATTTTGGTCGAGTCTCTGATCATTGTTGGACACCAAGCTCACCAAATCCATTGCCTTCCACCCTCAAACAAATGGATAAACTGAGATTGTATCCAACTGACAAATCCTCCTGGTTCATTGAGTGTATCCAGCACATCCACCAACATGTTCAGGATATTTTACAGAAGTCCAATTCCAAGTACAAGAAGCGCCATGATCAACACCTGGTGCCACATAAGTTTTAGGTGGGAGACAGAGTGTGGTTAAAGTTGTAGGAAGAACGCCTTATAGGGACCCATCAGAATATTTGACCAATTTGTTACGGACCTTACACCATCAACAACGTTGTGGGTGGCAATGCTTTTAGGCTCAACATTCCCCTTTTCCTTGGCCTGCACCCAATGTTCAATGTGGATATCCTTTTTCCATCCTTCCCACCATTATTGGACACCTCAGAGATACAAGAACAGTTGAAACCAACAGAGATCAACCCTGACTACATGAAAAATGAATCCAGTTATCACATTGTGGACACACAAGTCAAGGGCACTTGCCATCAAAGTATCCAGCTTTATCAAGTTGTCAAAGCAAGGCAACTCATGCACCAAGGCAAGTGGCTCACCCGGGGACAAATTCAGTAGAAATTTCCTCATTTGATGGGGGAACTCAATGTAATGGAGACCATTTCTTTCTAATGGGGGAGGATTGATCCATATGGATTTCAATGGCCTCCCACCTATTCCAACTGGCTCATTTTGGTAGTTTTCCAATTTGGCAGTTTTTTTCCTAGTTTTTGGGTCCTTGACTTCATGGGTCATTTTGAGGCCCTAAACAGTGTTTTTAGGGATCGCCGCAATTAAACTATAGACGAAGTCAAACTCTAATGGAAACATGTGTAGTCCTATGATATAACTTTCCAATGGGATATCGTGCGCCTAAAACGGAGATCGTATGCAAAAGTTACGACCCTGGGAAGTTGATTTAATAGCTTACCCCAACAGAGCGCACATGGCTTTTGGCGCTTCATCTCCTAGGGTTAGGTTTTTGGATGTCTAGGGTTTTGGAATTCCTATTTATTTTAAAAATGCTTGGAGATCCTAATTGTAAGAATCTTCTTGCAAATGAGCGTAGTCGTCACATATGTTCTCAGAGATAAGTTGCCACCATTCTAGCAAGATTGTTTTCCATTGCATTTTACAGTTTCATTACATTTTCTTATTGAATAGAAACCAGTTTTATTGTATCTCTGGTATTGTTATGTCTCTGTGTTAAGAATAATAATAATTTTTATTCATTTTCATTCTGCTCATAAAATCTGGATCATCATGATATCATGAAGTGAGAATCAAAGAAGAGGATACTAGCAAAACGAAATTTAGGACAAGGTATGGACACTATGAGTTTGTAGTGGCACCTTTTGGGTTGAAAAATGCATCAGCTACATTTATGTGTCTAATGAATGGGGTTTTCAGAGATTTCCTGGACAATTTTGTGATTGTATTCTTGGATGATATTCTCATCTATTCCAATATAGAAGAGGAGCATGAGAAGCATTTGAGGATGGTGCTCCAAGTGTTGAGAGAGCACTAATTGTATGCCAAATTAAGTAAATGCACTTTCTATCAAAATCAAATCCATTATTTGGATCACATTCTTTCAGAAGAGGGAATAGAATTGGATCCATAAAATATTGAAGCAATCAAGAGTTGGTCATTTCCAACAAACATCTCATATGTCGGATCATTTATGGATCTAGTTGTCTCCTACAGGAGATTCATTGCAGGGTTCTCCAAAATTGCACACTCAATAACATCTTTGTAAAAGAAAAGAGTAAATTTTGAATGGAGTGCTAAATGTGAAGAAAATTTACAATGCTTAAAGTATTTGTTAACCAATGCACCTACTTTTAAAGTTGCAGATCTAGATGAGGATTTTTTTGTGTGCATAGATGCATGCAAGGTAGGGCTCGGTGGAGTCCTTATGCAAAATGAACATGTAATTTGTTATGAGTCCAGAAAAATGAAGGAAAATGAAATCAATTATGCCACACATGACTTAGATATGGAGGCCATAGTACATGCCTTAAGAATGTGGAGGCATTACCTCATGGGCAGAAAACTTGAATTAAGGACATAGCATAGTGGTCTGAAATATTTGTTTGAACAACCAACACTAAATGATAGACAAACTAGATGGCTGGAATTTCTTAGTGAATGATATCAAGAACATAAGGGAAAAGAGAACAAGGTGGTCAATGCATTCAACAGAAGGGTGCATAAAATGCATGCTACAACCATTAGTATGTGCAAGACAAATTTAAAAGATAGAATTCTAGAGATTGTCGCTGCAGATCAACATTATGTGAAAGTTAAAGAAATCTTACAACGGAATGATATACAACATAAATATAAGGATCACAGGATGGAAGAGGGTGGAATCCTCTTATTTCATAACATATTTTATGTTCCCCATTCTCGGGAATTGAGAAATTTAGTCTTAAAGGAGATGCATAATGTGTCATATGTTGGACATACAAGATATCGGAAAACTATTACAATTGTAAGAGGTCAATACTTTTTTTTTGGTATGAAGAAAGATGTCACTGATTATTTGACTAGATACATGGAATGTCAGAAGGTAAAGGCTGAACATCGACATCTAGTGGGATTGTAGCAACCATTTCCAATTTCTGAATGGAAGTGGGATGTTGTTACTATAGATTTCATTACCAAATTTCCTAGGACGGAAAGGAAACATGATTCCATCATGGTAGTGGTGGAAAAAATCACAAAGGGTGCACATTTCATTCTAGTAAAAGTAACTCATAAGGTAGCCAATATTGTAGAAATTTACATCAGAAGAATTGATAAAATACATGGTGTTCCTAAGGAAATAGTGTCAGATCGAGATCCCAAGTTCACTTCCAATTTTTGAAAGGGGTTGTTTAAGGGATTTGGGACAAATTTAAATTTTAGTACATCATATCACCCAGATTCATATGGGAATACAGAGAGAATTAATTGAATAATTGAAGATATGTTGAGAATGTATGTAATGGACAAGCCTTCTAAGTGGGAAGACTATATCCATTTAGTTTATTTTGCATACAACAATGGGTTTCAAGAATCATTGAATATGAGCCTATTTGAAACATTGTATGGCAGAAAATGCAACACACCAGTTAGTTGGGATAACCCAGTAGACAGAGTTGTGACTGGGACAAATATGTTAAAGGAAATAGAAGAATAGATGGTAAAAATCAGGCAAAATTTAAAAGTTGCACAAGATCGATAGAAGAACTATGTTTATAAAAGGAGAATGAATAGAGAATTCAAAGTGGGAGATCATGTATTTTTAAAAGTTAAAGCCAAGAGAAGCTCGCTAAAATTGGGAAGTTTCCCAAAGTTGGTAGTGAGATATTATGGGCCTTTTGAGGTCTTATAAAAGATAGGACCAGTTACATACATGTTAGAATTACCTGCATCCATGAGAATTCATAACGTGTTCCATGTATCTTTGTTAAAAAATTATGTACTTGATCATAATCATGTGATTGATTGGAATGTGATCCAAGTGGAACATGAAGGGGATTTCTAGGTGGAACCAGTGTGAATCCTAGACCGGAAAATCAAAGTACTCAGGAAAAAATACATAGGTTTGGTAAAGGGTCAATGGACTTGCTACAGTCTTGAATAAACTACATGGGAACACAAGGAATCCATGCAGGAGGAATACCCACATTTTTTTGTAAATTTTGAAGAAAATTGAATGTACAATTGTAGAAAAGTGAATGAAGACTCTATTTTGGTAGTTGGAGTTCATGAAGCCACAACTTTGAGATTTCTCGTCCAACCAATTTGTGGGTTGCGGGGAAAAGGGAGTTCCTAGTTGGATTTTTTGCGTGAGTCATGAAGTTACAGAATTATCAAGTATTTTGATGTATTGTTGTATAGATGTCAATGTGTAAACTATATGGTTATGCACACTAAGGACAATGCAGTTTGTAGGGGTAGGGGAATGTAACATCCCCATTTTCAAACCCCAAACTAGAGATGTGTATTGTAAATGTAGTATGTGGCCAAGAGCCAAGCGTTGTATATTGTAAATGTGATGTATGGTCGATACCCAATATGTAAACGATGTAAATTGAAATATAATGAATGAAATGTATCACCAGGTGCAGATGGACACGGGTGGAGATCAGGGGATAAGTGTCGACAAGAGAGTTTAGGGGTCCAAGGGGGGGAGATTTACCCATATCTATTAAACCAAAATCCATTTCCTTTTTTTCTCTAAATTATCCTTTCCATGAACCTTCGATTAGTTGTTGAGTGTTCTAGAACCCAATCATTGAATTCATGTAAGAGGGTTGGTATAAGAGTCACTCCCCATAGTTATTAAGAGAATGTGGGATCAGTACAATCATATTGGGGAAGAGTGGAAATCAAGCAAGCAAGAGAAAGTGATCCAGGTGGATCTCAGTGGCCAACCACCTTTTCCACTCAACCGACATTTTGAGCCTATGGTTTTGATAAACCATGATATTCACCCTTTTTTATGGGGAATGGAATGTAATACCATCTTCATTTGTTAATTACTAACATAATGTAATGATTTCCTAGTGGTCTTATGTACATTCCTACAACATAGCATTAATGCATCAAATCCCATTAGAAATCTGTAGTTAAGCATGCTTGGGCTAGAGTAGTGCTGGCATGGGTGACCGCCAAGGAAGTCCTATTGTTTTACATGCCTATGGAATTTTATAAAGTTTGATTAATTTATCCCACATGCATCATGGGAATTGTTCTCCTCTCACTCTCTCATATCTAATTGAGGTGAAGGAGTCCCTTTAAGCATGCAATGGAGTGTGATGTAAATATTGTTGTGAATGAAGCGTATCCAACATCTCTTTATTTTCAGAGATAAGCTACTCCATTCTACCAGTTTGTGTTCTACGATGTTTTTCTATCTTATTCATTAATAGAAGTTGGGTTTCACTGTATTTCTTTGTTCTTTGCTATATTTTTTTTTATTTCATCATTATATATATGTTGTATTTCCAGCTTCATGTCATTCTCAAAATGATTTGGACCATAAGGAGAGGGAATTTGTATGGGTAGGAGATGAGAATTATGCATTTAGGTTTTTGAATGGAGAGTTGTTTTTACATGGAGTTTTCTGGCCAACAATGGAGTTTTGAGTGTGAGAGCTTGTAGGAAACTGTTGTGGGCATGTTTGATGTTGTTTGGAGCTGTAATTTCATGGAGAAACAGGTTGTGTTTCTGGGAGTGACAAGCTATTCAAAATTCATTCAAGAAGCATGTGTTCTAGTTGATGGGAAAATTTGTGTTGCAGTTGTGAAATTCCTGAAGTCCCAGAAAGAGTAATTCATGTCCAACCGATGCTAGAATCCCTGGAGGGGAGTGGAAAGGCCTAAGGGATTGTGAAAGGTGAAGGGGGATTCCATCCCTTGGTTTGTGCAGGTTAAGGAGAAGAGTGTTGGTGGACTATAATTAATTGTGAATTTGACTATTGAGAGGGGGCCATTATCCATCCTTAGGGACCACCGTCTCTTTTGGATTCATAGCCCCAGCTCGGGGGTGTCTTTTTGTTGAGTACTTGAGCAGCAAGGCTACGGCTGGGAGGAATGTTTGTCATTTGCAGTGGGTTGCACATTTCATTAAGATAATTTTTATTATGTGTTATGTTTATTTATGTTAATTGCTTATACAATTGTTGTGCAATTTACTCTGAGTTATATTTGGTTATTATTGCTTGTTGTGAGAAAAGTGATGCATTTAAATCCTTATTTATGTGGTTGAATTTTTTTGTATGTTATTTAGTTTCTCTATGCATAGTTAAGCAATTATATTTATATTTTGGGAAGCATAGACAGTTACATGTGAATAAATTTCATGTTGAGTATTATTTTCCACATATAGATCTAGTAACATAATTTTTTTATGGCTAGTTTTAGTAGTGACGTGACCTAGTTGGGGACTGGGTATGTTACATAGTGGATCATAGTCCATTTCTACATTGTATAAACAAACTAGCGACTGGAATAGCGCTTTAGCGGTGAATCTTTTTCCAGCTCCTACACCACCTGTTAGGAACAAGTGCACTGGTTTGTTCAGTTCACTATTTGTCTTTGTTAATTTGTCCTTCACGGTTGTATCTTGTTCTTGGTTTAATTGTCTCTTAATATTAAAGAATTTTAAATTATCTAATATATATGGTTGTTTTACAATGTGGTAAGGTTGATTGACATCTATTCGTATATTTCTTATGCTATGGAAATTTTGAAAGTCATTATCAAAGTCATATTGCTCATAGTTGTTGGCCACATTTGATTACAATTGTTTTGCAAGTTCTTCTTTGTTATCAGTGATGTTTATGTTGAATAAGTGTTCTTCTTTAATTTCAATTTGATTTGTTTCATGTTCAAGGTCACCCCATGTCAAATTTGTTTCATGCATAAAATTTTGTTCATTTTCCTTTATGGTTTCTATTAGCGAATTGTAAGCATGTTCCCATGTAAAGTAGATTTCCTTGAAAATGTTTTCATTTATTTGATATGGAACATATAGCATCATTTTTTCTCGGTATCAATTCTCAATATCTTTATGCTTATTTTATTTCACATACCCAATAACATGAGTTATCACTATTTCGATGTTTCTTTCTTTTGATGTCCAATTTGATGCAAATTCTACTAAACATATGTCTTTGATAGCTTAAGGATGACATATGTAGTAATCAATTATTGAAGAACACATTGTGTATTCAGAATCATTTGGCTCACGTTGCAATTATTTTTTGTTTTTTAAGCATAAATTATCATTGCTCTATCATTGATGTGTTTATGAATATACATTTTATTGAACTAGTGTTTAGCGGTAGGGGCAAGATAATGTAAACAACTTATTGTGCAGACATTTGTTTCATATTTACTAATCCTTTCCAAGTTTGCTAATTGTTTTCATAATATCAACATGTGATTTTTCATGTTCTTCTTGTATGCATTTAAATGTTGATGTCATTGTTTTATCAAATTTTATCATGTAGGAGCTACAATATGTTGTTATCGCGTATGAATCAACTATGAATTTTTTTCATTCCATATTTTTTTAATATGGCGTGCAAAACTATTCACCCATATGTCAGATGGCCTTGTTTTCAATAAGATAGTTGTATGATTTAAGCTACATTGAATTGCATGGATGTATTCATCATGTGTTAAACTTAAATCATTTAAAAATCTATCAAATGTATATGTGTTTTCATATTTAGAATATTTTATTGTTTCAAATATCAATTTTGCATTTTCTTTTGTTTAATCATTGTCATATTCTAGAGGTTTCATTGGTCGTGTTGTCTTCATTGGGGGCTATGGAAAATTAAATATACAATGCATATTTTTTTACTTTTTTTACAAGTTTTGAATGACGATGATGTTCCAGTATCTTTAACGCATCTCCAATCATTGTCAAATCACATGAAAAGTATTTATCAGCGAAGCTCACAAGTTCTATGTCTGTATTTTTCCCATAGATTGGTGCATCATTTATCCATAGCAATCCATGGTCATGTTTGCTTCCTTTGTTTTGAAACTCGGTAACAAGAAATAAGTCTTCAATGTTTCCTTAGTACTTATTTTCATGACATATTAAATTTCTCACCAAAGATATCCTATTTCTATAGTAATGAGTACAAGTTATAGGGTCAATCCTAATCATGGGGTCTTCACTCGTGAACATGTGACATAGCACCTTTGTTCATGGGATATTAAAGAATACCCCTAATTTCACTAAATGTTGATAAATACCTGCAAAAATCCTTTTGTTGAACCCCCTTCCATTACATATTTCCAATAAAAGAAACCCTTATTTTTACTAGATAACCCTTTTTATAACCCCTAATACCTATAAATCCTTCAATACCCCACATCCCCCCCCCCACCCAATACCTACAATATATTGACTTTATTTTTCACAATTTAAAAAACCTCTTTATGAATGAAAATGATAAGATATTGGTCAACATGGTGAAGCCCATGTTCCTAATCAACAAATAACTTTCATTTTTTTTCTATTCCATGTTTAGTTTTTTTTTTGTTTGATCTTTTATTTGTTTTATTCCATTAACCAATAGTTCTGAACGATTTTCTTCACTACTGAAAGAAATGGAGAATGTCGGTGGTCCTAGTTTCCATATCATTGCATATATTTTCTTGTGTGTATGTCGTTGATAGTCCGGTGACGTACGAATTGTTTTGATATCCATGTATCCAATATATTATTTCAAAATGTGGTCCAAGTTCGGCTTTGATTTAATATCTCTTTATTTTAGTTTTATTCCTTTCAATTGTCCTTTTCTTATTCTAGTCCATATGCTACTAAGCACTTGATTAGGATAATGTGTATCAAGTTGTAGAATAGATTTGTTGCATGATATGCAAGGTCATGTTTCTTGTGTAATACTTCCCACCTCACAATTTTTTGATATGAAAAGTTTTTAGTTACATCATCAGGTTGTTTCTCATCATAAAACAATGAAGGGAAGTTCATCTCTTATGAGTATTTATCTTGGAAAATTCCCAATGGAACATAGCCTTCACTAGGAGCAATGTTTATTTGATCGTTGTGAATATCGAAGATGTTGTATGAATTAGTGAATGCATGTACGAGCATTTTAGTGATTGGTTCTTCATTATTTTCCTCATCGAATTCTTCATTTTCAATACATGTTTCGTCTTCAAATGATTCTATGAATACTTGTTCCCATTTATCAATTATTATTACTTTTTCCAAATTGTAAAGTGTTGTTGTACATAGTCATTTTAAATATTTCATGACCATGTTGGCACGAATGCTCCCAATAGAATAATCATTTTTTAATCTAAGACACTTTTTTATTGCTACTATAATTGTCCCAATTTCATTTATGTCATGAGGCAAGGCATGTTGAATTCTAGAAATATATGTCGAGACGTTGATAACTCCACAAATGAGCCCTAATTGTAGTTTTATATATCTTTGTCCAAGTTCTCTTATTTGCAAGAAAGGTAGCCGCAATGTTATTAATCTTTCTTCTAGCTCATCCAATTTTTTCAAGATTCTTATGATTTTGTTTTGTCTAATTTTTTTGGGCACAACAAACTTAGCATCCACCTCATTTTCTAATGCTTTTTTGCAAAGTTTGTGAATGTAACTATTATCAGCATCATCTGCCAGATTTTTTTGTGACTTTTCTTTTTTTTCTTGATTTAAAAACACTTGTTTATGTTCTTGTTTGATCAATGTAACATCTTTTGGAAAGAAATTTTTCTCACATGTTATACAGTGAAAAATAGGCACATATGTGATTTGATTGTGGAACTTTTTTTTTTGCAATTGTAAGTGATTCCTTATTTGTGTGTCACTCTTGTTGAAATCATTTTTTTATTTTTTGTAATATTGTTTTTTTCTTTTTTTGTCCACCTTTTTCAATAGTTGTTCAATAGTAGTAGAGTTTCTTCTTTGACTCTTTCCCTTGATTTCGGCTAATCTATCAATATAGCCACTTATGTCTTCATTAATTCTATCATGTAATTGTTGTTGCAATGATTTATTTCTAAGTAGTATTTTCACTTTATGTAAAGGTAAACTTGTTTGACTTCTATTTTTGTGAGAAATAATTTGGAATCTATATTCACAGGGATTTTCACATTTTTCAATGGATCATATACTATATGTGTTTCACTTTTTCATACTTCAACAATGTCAAACATTTTTTCTCCTTATATAGAAGAAAGTAACTTATATAGAAGAAAGTAATGAATCTTTGATTTTCCATGTTTCAAAATACCATAAATGGATATTGATCTTCAATATTCTAGCGAGTCATTCATAGACACACAACCCATCATCAATATACCCTTATTTTAAGAAAATTCTAATTGTATCATGTACCCTTGCCAACTTGCAATTTTTGGTAGTTTTTAAACTATATCGTCACTAATATATTGGTGAATTGTATTACAAAATGTTTGTGACATGATCTATCGCAAACAAGATACATTGTATTGATTATTGGGAAAGTAATGATATATAAAAATAAAACCTTTCTTAAACGTAATATATTTCATGAATCGACATTTATACGTAATCATAATAACAAAATTATGATATATAAAATAGAACCTTTTTTAAAAGTAATATACTTCATGAATCGACCTTTACATGTATCGTAATAAAATGGTGATTTTTTTCATGTTCCCACACTTAAAAGTTAAAAAAAATATTATATATATATATATATATATATAACACTTTGATATTAATAATTTTATTATTTATATATCTAATTTTCACATAAAATTAAAAAAAAAAAAAACAACATAAAAATAATTAAAAATACAACGTAAAGATAAAAAAAAAACATGTGCATAGTTGAGGAAGAGAAGATATGTTATTTGTTATTAAGCACACAAGCGACTGTATTTGGCACAAAATTATCAAGGATAAATATATTCACAATACAATCATTATCAATTGGTTTCGTTATGTCGCCTTCAAATAGAACTCTGCTTCTAGGATTTGGAATAGTATTTTAAAGTTTGTTTATCTAATCACTCACTGGCTTAGTTGGTTGTCGGGATCTGGTCATCTTATCTCTTTGGGCAGAGATCATATCTCGGGGTTGGGCGACAAAGCGCTTCTTTCTGAGGATCTTATTGATCATCTTCAAAAGAAAAAGATATTGGTTCTAGCCCAAGCAACGGCTCAACAAGCTTCTCCCAATTATTATGGGAACTAGATCGGGAGCACAGACCTGGAATTGAATGGTAACCTTGCAAAAGAATGGGATCTTTTTCGAAAATCACTCATAGGAGCTGGAGAAAAGATCAGGGACACCCCAGACCAACTTATGTGGACTGGAAGTAACTCTTATGGTACTCTTTCTATTAAAAATGCTTATCTGGCTCTTTTCTCTACTTTTAATCTTCTAGTTCTAAATAGTTGGAGGAAAAAATATGGAAGTGGGATCTTCAGCTTAAGATCAAACTCTTCATATGGTTGGCAACGGATCAAAAAATTATAACTTGGGACATTTTACAAAGAAAGGGCTGGGAAGGCCCAAGCATGTGTGTCTTATGCAAGAGCTACTCAAAGGATATCAATCATATTTTTATTGAGTGTATGTTTACAAAGAAGGTTTGGAATAGAATCAAATCTATTCAAAAACTTTAAAGGAATTGGGAAGGTAAGACACTTTCAGATTGTTTTTAAATTTGGATTAAAGATAAATCTATGTCTCCAACTCTTGTAGCTACTATTTGTTGGTTTATTTGGATCGAAAGGAACAGAGCTATTTTTGAAAGTGTTTCCCCTTTTTTTCAATCTATGCTTATTAATATTTTGGGACTCTACAAGCAACAGCCTTCGTCACAAGTTTACGCCCCTATCAGAGAATGCCTGGTCACTCATTCAAATAGATTTGCTATCGCTTTTTTTGATGGAGCATCTCAGAGTGATAGGAAATTTTATGGAGCATGGGGGGTTATTAAAAATTTTGATTCCTTAGTTTATAGATGGTATCTAATTTGTGGTGAAGGCACAAATACTAAGGCTGAGCTCTTGGGTATTTGGGCCACCCTTACTTTAACTAGTCATCTATATCTCTCAAAAATTCAAGCTATGGGTGATTCCAGGGTGATTATAGAATGGCTCAATGATTGAAGACAACTACATACAAGTATTAATGAAGGTTGGAAGATTAGAACTAAAGATCTATTAAAAGCATTCCAGGCTATTAGCTTCCACCATATCTACAGAGAATTCAACAAAGAGGCAGACCATCTTTCTAAACAAGCTCTCCTTGAGACTGAAGGAAAGATAACTTATTATCAATGGGAACCTGGAGGGGTAGGACCTTTGAAGCATTTGGCTATGTGTTCTGAATTACATTTTTTTTTTTTCAAGATAGTATTTTCTTTGGTTTTCTGTTTGAGATTGAACAATACCTTCTTATGTATGTGTACCTTTAATGGTAGTGCTTTTTTTTTATGTCTCCTCGAGGGGTTGTATGAAATTTGACTGTTACTTCCTTATTTCCATCTTATTATCAGTCATGTTAAGACTGGGCTTGGCCATGGATGATATTATGTAAAAAAAATTATATCTTAATATAATTTTGAGCTAATTTTCTATTGGAAAAAGAACTCAATCATATTGATCAATTTGGGAGGCCCAGGCCTCCTTCTGGATATGCTAGCAATAAAAATGGTTTTGAGTGAAATTGTTAAAAAATAGAAAACTGATTAGATTACTAATGTATATACGATTATTGATGTATATGAGGGGCTAATTTAAAAATCTAGTCCATTAGATATTCCCTAACAAATAGTCTATAAGTATTTCTTTCTTTTTTCTAAAAAAAAATCAACTTATATTGGAATATAGGTTTGTGACATTACAAGAGATAACTGAGAAATACACTACTAACCATAGTATTCACTGTCTTACAGTCCATTCTCCACAAAACCCCACTGAGAAAAAGAAACAAATCTTTACAAGGGTAAGGCCAAAAAAATAGAGAGTTCAGATCTATACATCCGAGAAAATATCTCAAGTACTAGGACTAAGAAAAATCCAAAAGTAATGCCTCGAGAAGAAGGCATTAAAATGTTGACTGGACAAATAGTGAATAAGGGGGCCAGTCCAAAAATTACATAATAAAATCAAAACATCCTTAGAGCGAGACAAGACATGCTTCAAAAAAGATAGGAGGTGGATCTTTGAACAGATTTTATCCCATCCACTTCTTCACACACCATAGATCCCACTTCATGACGGAGAGCTTGCTTTGACAATCCATCTGCAATAGAGTTATAGTCGTTGTATACATGAGATATAGTGAGACCAGATAAATTCTGCTTGAGCTGCCTTATTTTCCTCATCCAGAACATTAAACCCACCACATGGATATGGGCTTTGGAGTTGAACCAGTCCACCACAATCTTAGAGTCACCAAATATTTGCAAACTATCTATATTTCTAGAATGTGACATATGCAATAGAACCCATAGGGCCATAATATCTCCTCTTGTATTTGTTCCTTTTCACACATAAGGCTCACTTTTAAAGTGAAGTTTGTAGGAAGTAGGATGACTTCCCCAACCCCACACCTACCACCATCTCCTTGAGAAGATCCATTGAAATAACCCACTGGCATACGTGTTATCCTCCTTGGAGGCAAAGAGGTCACTCTTGGTGACCTATCTCCTTTCTTGTTCCCTTCCACATAGGAATCTATGGATTTATTTTTTACCATCAATGTAGATTTTGCCCCATTCTCAAACATCACTGAATTTATTTGTTTCCAAATCTTCCAGCACACAAACAAAGGTAGTTATTTCCATTCTCTAGCTTTTGTTAACCAATCTTTTAAATTGTCCTGAAGATTAGTTTTCCCCCAAGTGTCGGTCAAAGACAGATCAAACCTTATGAGGCTCCAAACTTCTTTTGCAAAAGAATAGTCCAATGTAAGGTGATTGATTGTTTCAGCTGAGGAAAGACACATAAGACAGATATTTGGTCATGTACCTCCCCTCTTCAAATAGTTGTCACTAGTCGATATTTTCTTCTCCAACATCAACCAGATGAATAGTAAAATCTTCAAAGGAGCCTTCCAATGTCATAAATCCTTAAACCACCACTTATGGATGTGAGCCTGCATTTTGAAAACAAGAGCTTCATAGGCCCCCTTTGCCAAAACTTTCCCTTCCTTTCCATCATAGGACCAGACCAAAGAATCACGCTCTGAGGATAGTGAGTAGCCACAATATCCCAAGCCTGAGGTGTACCTATCCCATTCCACCTGTCAAGCTCCCCTCAAGTATAATTGGGTTGATGACAGCCAGTTCTATCCTAAAGGGATAGTCTCATCCACTGACCCAATATGTGTAAATATGTGCAAACCCTTGAGATGAAGTTCCCTTCTCAGGCCTTCTGACAATTTGTAAAAATTTGTTGCTTCCACCAAAGGGTCCTCCCCTAATCTAATGTCCCGACCATCCCCAAGGATCCAAGCCAAACAGTCTTTTATCACACACAGGGCTTCCATCATTTCTCTGCAGCTATTGGAGATTTTCCTTGGACCCCTATACTCAAGTCTGATCCATTCTGATGCCTCACTCTCTTTTAAGTACTTGCATTTTATTTGGTTAATGCTAGAACATAAAATTCTTACATAGGAAAATCTGATCAAAGGAGGTAATTGGGCCTAGTAGATGTGCATTATGTGGAAACAATGTATCATCTCTTTGTGGAGTGCAACTTTACTAAAAAAAAATTTGTTTACAATAATAAATGAGCTAAAAATCAATAGTACTTGGAAAGGAGGATTGATTAGAGAGTGCTTTCAAAACTGGATAAGGAAGGGGGAAAATTGTAAAGAAATCCCTTGCTATATTTACTGGGAGATTTGGAAGCAAAGTAACCTAGTTATTTTTGAAGATCATCCTCTATCGATGGTCAGGGTATGCAACAGAATACTTCAAGGTTTGGATGAATTAAAAATTTCCCAACCTATTAAGCATAGTAGGATTGATAGGCCCCCTATTATTGATTGGGATCTAGCAATGGGATTCTTGGATGGTGCTTCTCAAGATAGGGGTAGTAAATGTGGGGTTGGAGCTCTTTTAAAATGTCCAATTTTGGGGACTTTCAAACTCAAGATGAATTGTAGTAGAGGAACTAACACCAAGGGTGAACTACTAGCTTTGTGGTGTATCTTATATTTTGAATGTTATAAAAAGGTATCAAGGTTACAATTGGTAGGGGACTCAAAGATTATAATTGAATGGTTTACTAATGAAAACAATCTACAGGTGGTTACTTTGCAGCCATGGATGACAAAAATACAAGTATTGAGAGGGAAGTTTCTACAACTCAAATCTCAACACATTTACAGAGAATATAATAAAGAAGTTGATCTCTCAAAAGAAGCATTACAACTCGATGAGGATGGAATTTTTTATGCAGAGGGTACAGAAATACAAACAGAGACATTTGAAAGAAGTACTTTTTTGTTCTGATCTTGTATCTAAGAAGTTTTGTAGTAAAAATTTTTCTGAAAAAAATTGTAAAAAGAACAGAATTTTGTGACGCTGAAAAAAAAAAAGGAACTCAAGCAATGTTTGAGAAGACAATGGTATGTAAAAGCCTTTTTATATTTACTAACATAAGCATTTTTTTCTGTTGAAAAAAAGTGTTATCCTGTAACTTGAAAGAATTTATATATGTTAATAATTAATTGTTTCCATATATATATATATATATATATATATATATATATATATATATATATATATATATATATATATATATCATGATTATTAATGTCCAATTCAATTTTAATGGACGTTAATAATCATCATATATATAGATATCATCATCATTATGGACGTTAATAATCATCATATATATAGATATCATCATCATTATGAACCACATATATAGACACGTGATTCATAGTAAAATCATTTGTATATATAAAATTTATATATAGTAAACAATTAATTAATTATTAATATATATGAGTTCTAGTAATATGTATATATATGATGACATAATTAAGATTTCTGCCCCACAAAGCAGATTTTGGTTATTGTATGTGGGAGTATAATTACTTCAAGTAAAATAAAAAATAAACAAATAAAAATTACGAAAATAAATAAATCTTGACTTTTATTAAATGAAAGAGGTACATCCATATTCGTGTAATAAATAACTAAACTAGATCTAGTAGTCATTAAAACTACACATGCAATGATGACTACTACATTTAAATTTAAAACCAAATAAAATTAGTGTAATGTTAACTACGCTTAGTTGAGAGAATTATATTATAATAATATTATATAATAATTTAATCTAAATGATATATATATATATATATATAATTTTGAATAAATTATGTATTATTACATAATTGAAGGTTATAATTGACTTAGGAAACAATTGAGCTAAGATTTTGATTATTTACTGGCAGCTAGTAATTTGAATCTCTAAATTTCATGTAAGGCCAAGTTGAGTTATAGCAATGATTACCCAAAAGCAAATTCATTGCAGCCTCTACCCTTGAGAACACCATTAATATTTTATTTATTTTTAAGCCCAATTTAACCTATAACAAGGGTTTAACCTATAACAAGGATTGTTGCAAAGTAGCTTAGTCCCTGCATATTAAGGGACAACTGCAATGAGCTTTCAATGATATTGTTTTATTTTGTTTTATTTTGGTTTGATGTGTTTGCTTATGAGATTTGATGTGTTTGCTTCTAAAACTTTTTCTTGATTAATCAACACTCTTGCTCTTGAATATTTGTAAACTTGCCATCCAAATAAAGTTAAACTTGTCATTGTCCTTGATATACTCCTCCACCATCCACTATCCAATTTGATGAGAACGGAGTTTGATTAGCATAACCTTTGTTCTATGAAAAAAGTCGAGCAAACCAGTAAGAGTGTTGCTTCCTGTCAAAGTGGTATAAAGAAGTCCCTCTAATTTTATGAACACTTCTAGTGCTTCCACTTCTTGGTAAACCGCAACTTCTATTACTTCTCGGTAAAAAGGTTTTGGATCTATCTCAACACCCGACTACGCTGTTAGGTTTTGGAGCTATTTGGAGCTATCTCAACACCTGGCTATGTGTGTGTTAATGATATCAATTCAAGTTAAAATTCGGAGCATCTATATATGTAGATATGGAAATCAAAATGTCTGGTGAAGTTCATGCAGGAAAGACACTGCACACACCTCTTTACATTGCTCGAGCAACCACTCCTCCCTACGCCCATTATTCGTTGCAGAGTTTGAAGATTCAACATTTTAAATGACAATCAAGCGAGGGTTTGAAGTGCTCTGTTTTAAATATTCATTATCAATTATTTTTTTTACAGGATTCTCATCTGCACATGTCCAAAGAAAACCAAAGTAATAGTTGAGTAAACATTCACAATATATAATAGCCTTCATATACTTTGTATATGACAATGTTAAGCTTTTCTAAGGATGTTTCTAAGATCTTTATTAAATTTAAAAGTGGAAAATGTTCCTTATTATCATGCCATAATTGACATTATTGAAGCAATCCCACAATGACTTATTTCATTCTACGGTACAAGTAAGTCGTGTATAAATACAATGTTCATAGTATGAAATTAACTATACCAAGAACATGTGTGTGAATATCTACTAGCACAGCTGTTAATTCGTGGCTGAGAACGCCCGAAAGGTAGTGGCTGAGAACACGTGCCCCCAATATATTGAGAATGCATATCCCCAATATAAAACGTTTGTGGTAATTTATCTGTGGTAATATGAAACGTTTGACTGCATTAGGTTGAGGACTACTAAGAATATGCCAGCGTCTTCAATGCATAGCCATCAGATTAGGGTTTAAGATTAAATAAGATTAAAAGATCATTAATTGTGTCCATTATCAATAGGTGTAATTACAGTTATAAGTTATACTTATATATTTCTATATTTCTTCAATCTAATGCCGGTACAATAATTATGAAAATATAGACAAAGATTATCATAAAAATTATCGCTCTTTTAGAGCTAACAGAAAATACACTTAAGTTATAATATAGAGAAGTGTGTTTCATTGCCTTTAGAAGTTAGAATCAATAGACTCCATGAACGTTGACTCATTAATACTAAAAACGGTTACGATTAGATGACGTTCACAATTTTCAAGATTCACCAAATTTCATATTCAAACAATCATAACCCAAGATAATAAATGACAACCGCGTCGTGTTCAGTAGTTGTGAACTCTTGAGTAGTGGTTGTTAAGGCTTAGAGAGAACACTTGTGATTAAGATTAGTACCCGAGTGAAAGAGATAGACTAGGTTTTGCAGTTCTTAAACATTGCATAATAAGGGTTTCAGGCTTAAACTCCCGGATTATATACTAGTTAATAGCATTATCAAGGCTTAATACAGCCATTACTGCGGAGAGAATTTATATGGAAATGTTGACCAAGTGGATAAGTTAAACAAATTTACATACAATACTGGTATTCCTTTACAATCGCCTACCAAGGTTTGGTCGAAGCGTTCAAGGTCTTTCAACAGATGCAGGAAAAAGGTTTTGCTCCAACTCAAAGAATTATAAAAGTCTCTTAATGGTCTATGCACTGTGAGGTTGAAATGCGAAGCTTTGTTCAGTTTTTTTTAATCTGCCTGCAATTTCTCAAATAAAGGAGTCTGTATAGAAAATCAAAGCCTAGGAGGAATTTGGTAGGCATGCAGTAGGGGGCGTAGGAGCTTCACCAAGCCAAAGTTCAATACAATGGTACATCACTCACTTATTCTTGCCATATTTTTTCTGAAATTAAATGTATGTGACCAAATTCCAATGAATTTCCTGGAAAAAAATGAAAAATTACAATTGATAGAAATATGAAGTAGAAAACAGGGTTATATGGGATGGTGGAAAGTCAAACCCGGAGTAAAGTGGAATATAGATAAGTCGATTTCTAAAGCATTGTTCTGATATTATTCTCTAGAATTGGCGGCATGAGCCACCAAGCTTTTCCTCCATGCTCCCTGGAACAGTTACTTAAGCAACCAAACACGCACATTTACTTACGTTATTTAACCTTCTTTTCAATTTACAGTTTTAGGTGCTTTACTGCAGCATTTTCACAAGTATTACAATACATAAGAGTTATTTCATTTGACTACAACTTTTCTCTAACAAAATGAAACTGAGCATCAATATGCTTTGTCTTTGCATGATAAATTGGATTATTCGCCATCTTGATTGAACTTTGATTATCACATTTGACCATTGTAGGTTCCTTTTGTTCTTCTCCAACATCTTAAAGAAGTCTTCTCAACCAAACAGCTTCACAAGTTGTTGCACACACAGCTTTATATTCTGCTTCAGTAGAAGACAAAGATACAGTAGGTTGTTTTTTACTGCTCCATAAAACAACCTCGGATCCAATGCCAAACACATATCCAGTGGTTGATCTTCGATCATCCAAATTGCCATCCCAATCAAAATCTGAGTAACCTGTCAACTCAACATCATATGCATCAGTATATTTAATACCAACACTCACAAAATATGCAATATCAGGTCTGGTTGTGGTGAGATAATTCAAACTACCCACCATCTGTCTATACATAGTGGCATTCACTTCCTTCGAACCATCATCACAAGAAAGTTTCACATTCTGTTGCATAGGAACAATAGAGGATTACACTGATCCATTTTAAATCTCTTAAGTACTTCTCTGACATACTTACTCTGACAAACAAAAGTTTGGCCTGCATTTCTCCAAACTTCAAGACCTAGGCAGTAGTGTAACTCACCAAGATCTTTCATTTCAAAAACTTGTGACAACTACTCCTTGATTTCATCAATTAATTTCCCTACATTTTAATTATTAAATCATCAACATATAAAGAAATCAATACTATATACCATTTCTCATCAAATTTGGTATATAGATTTGGATCACTTTTGCTCCTCATAAAAACCTGTTGAAGAAAGAAAGATTTTATCTTGTCATACCATGACCTAAGTGCATGTTTAAGTCCATACAATGCTTGCTTTAACTTAAGATTTAACATCTAATTGGTGTAGCTTCCAATAATACTTTGTAGCTAAAGCAATTAACAATCTGATAGTATTCAATTTAGCTACTGGTGCAAATGTTTCAGCATAATCAATACCTTATGTTTGTGAATACCCCTTTGCCACCACCCTAGCTTTATATTTGTCTATACTACCATATGATTTAAACTTGGGTTTGTATATCCATTTGCATCCAATGGGATTTTTATGTTCAGGCAATTTAGTCAATTCCCAAGTATTTTTTTTCATTATAGATTCATATTCTTCCTCCATTGCATTTTTCCATTCATCATGTTCATTTTCTTCATCAAAACCCATGGGTTCTACGACATTTGAAATGCTACTCATTAGGGCATAGTCTCTATACCTCTCAGGGAGTCGAACTTGTCGTGTAGATCTTTTCAACTGATTATTTTTATCCCTGCTTTGTGAAGATATGTCTTCACCACTAGGTGAACTCTGACTGCTTGAAGTGTCCATATCACTGTCACTGAGTCCTTCTTGTTGTTGTTGCTGCTACTATTGTCATTTTGGTTGTGGTTGTTGCTGTGATGGTTGTTGTTCATCAAGAAGTCTATGTCATTCCTCATGAGTGTTGTTGTCATGATTTCATGCTTCCTGCTCATGGAAAAGTACATCTCTACTCACAAATACTTTGTGAGTAGAAGGATTAAACAGTTTGTATGCTTTGAATTCAAAACAATACCCTATGAAAATACATTTAATGGCTTTAGCATCCAATTTCTTCCTATTCTTCTTTGGAATATGTGCAAAATCCTTACACCCAAATACTTTCAAATTATGAACTGCAGGTTTGGAACCATACAAGGCTTCGAAAGGAGTAATTTTTTTCAGACACCTTGTTGGACTTCTACTCTTTAAATAAACTGCAGTATTTATGGTGTCAGCCCAAAATGCATTCGAGAGATTCTTACCTTTCATCATACTACGTGCACACTCTGCCATAGTTATGTTTTTCCTTTCAACCACTCCATTCTGTTGTGGAGTGTAGGGTACTGTAAACTGTTGTACTATTCCATGATCTTTGCAATATTTGATGAAGTCCCCTTATTTATACTCTCCACCTTAATCAGAACGGAGGATTTTGATGGATTTTCCTGTCTGTTTTTCCACCGTGGTTCTGAATTCCTTAAAGTACTCAAAAACATCACTTTTTCTTCTAAGGAAATAAACCGATGTGTATCTCGTGCAATCATCAATAAATAACAGAAAGTAAAATGTACCTCCTCAAGACCTAGTCTAAATAAGCCCACAAACATCAGTATGCACAAGATTAACACATCTCTCTTTTTCCTATCAGGATTAGAGGGAAATTCATCTCTGTGCATCTTTCCTAATGCACATCCATCACAAGCAACATTCTCATTATTTAACATGGGAAGTCCTTCAACCATATTCTGTTTTTGTAATAACAATAAATCAGGATGATGTTATAGCGAGATTTTCCTCACCATTACTATCTTGCACAGAGGGTCTTTTTCCATTTCCCTATGCAGACTTGTCATCCCTTTCTGATGAATCCAGAGCCAAAAATATACATTTTTCCACATATACTCTCCCTATCAGTTATGCAAGATGTGTATATGTTGGTTGCTCCACTACAGCCCACGTCCATCGGGATTTGTGCCAAAAAATACAAAATGAAGTCGGGTTTCCATGTCACGAAAAAAGATCTATGATCCTTGGCCTTCCACATACTGGAAACATTCTAACTCGGCCCTTCAGCTGCATTCTGAAGGCTATAAAAGCACAATTTTGAGCGATGGAAAAGAGGAGAAAGCATTCAACTTTGAGAGAAAAGCTACTCTGGGGAAATTACTTCATATTGAGTCTGCATCCCTTTGTCCCTCAAGTCTGAACACAGTGTTCAGCCCCCAAGCTCTTTCCCTATTGTTGAGAGAACCTCATTTACTCTCTCTTGTGAGCTTGCCTTTGGTGGAGGATTGAAGTGGTGGAGGCCCAGTTAGAAGGAAATTGGTTTCATGGTTTCGAACCGTGCCGACACAGAAGTCTATAATGTTGTCACTTCTACTAATCAATTATTAATATAAATACTCATTTCCCGTCCTATTGGTATATTGCAAATGTATGATTATTATCCATGGGCATGTTTGTAATGTTTATTGATGGATTATGCTATCTAATGTGCTAACCCCTTTATATCATCACTATATACTTACTTTGCTCATTTGTTAAGAACTTATTGTAGGTATAAAGCTTTGGGTAGAAGTGCTCAATGGTGGAACACCATCAAACGTTGGATCGAGGTAGGCCTCTTTCTTATTTTGCACATTAGTTTATATAGCATATGTTGGAATTGAGTTGATTTCTGTAGCCATACCTGTCTGTTGTGGTTTACCCTTGGCCATAGAAGGTTTTTCCCTCATAACAGAATTGGCGACACCACTGGGGAGAGATCTTCTTTCTAAGGGTTGAAGTACTTTTTCTTCTTGCATTTCTCTTTTTCCTTTATGTTTCTTTTTGTATCACTACTAAACAGATTTTGTTCACTATGGGTCTGATTTTTCATCCTTCTTTCCTTTGCCTAGCCTTGTTTTAAATCATATACGCTCTTTTTTCCCAGACAGTCACATATACACGCTTGTTGTCTTACTTCAGGATGCGTATATACACTATGTTCTCCTAAACAGTCGTGTATACCACTTCTCTTTGCTTGTTTGCTTAGTTTAGTGATTGTTGGGTGAGTTTTCAGGATTGTTGAGCCTTCTTAGATCTCTGTAGTGCCTATTGAGTTTCTCTAAGTTGACAGGAAACCTGTTGGGAGTTGAATTTTTGGGTGTAGTCTTTCTCTTTGTTTTTCATCCTTGTTGTCCTTGAACCCTAGGTTGTTTGCTTGGATGCTTGGTATTCTACTTGAGTTATTTCAATTATACACAGTAGAACTTATATATCAGGTTGCTTTACAGACCATGCATTTTCTCTTTAATATATTGAAAATACAAAAAAAATAGGCATGTTTCATTGGTTAGAATTTTTGTCTTTGAGCTCTTATCATTAGCTTAGTTCATTTAGTGAAAGATCGCATTTTACTTCTGAATTGCAGAGTTGAAATTGGAAATTGCACTGCTTTTATTAGCATATCATTCATTGAAAAGTTAAAGATAGACTTTGCATTATATTCATATCAATTTTCTTGCAGATTCATAACATCATGAGTTTCGCTTCCATAACTTTTTGAGTAATCACGACCAATAAAATTTACGCTTTAAACTAAAATTGATTAGTCATGATTTTATTTTTAGGGTGCACAAACTAGTCTAGGATTTAGTTCCTTGGAATAGGATTTTGTGAGTAAACTTCTCCAAGGAAATTAAATCAACATATGTGTCTGAGACAGGGAGTTGATAACTCCATTGTATAATGGGTAATATCATAAGGCTCTGCTCACACCGGAGTTAATCACAAGGTCGCGCGAAGTTAGTTGAAGGGATAACCCCTAGATACTCACCTAGAGTCAAAGATATTTTTGTGGATTTATTCGTATTTGGGGATATTTCTAGTACCCATACCTCTGTGAGAGGTGGTGCTTTCAAGGTTTCAGGGTTTTCTACCCTTCCCATACGGTGATCCAGACTTACGACTGCTCGCATGTGCATCGTTTATCCAGTGGTTTATTAGTTTCTTGACTTAGGTATCTCATAGGTTACTTGCAGGGGTTATTCTGCTTGTACCCTGGGTCAGATAGGGATCTGACAACACACAACCTTTATGGAGGATTACCTCTCCGGGGGGATCTGACCGACTAGTTGTTAAGACCACGAGGGCCCCTATAATTGATTATGTTACCTCCAAACTTTAGCAGGGAGTCTCAGGTCCCTCTTGGACAAGACATACCTTCTTTAGCAAGGGATGCCACTCAACCACTTTAGCCCGTTTGCATGCATATTGGTCGTTTGACTTTTTGATATGTTCTTTGACAACTAGTTGACCTTAGGATATATTTTTATTTTGTAGAGTCATAAGTCGTCATGGAGTCGGACCAGCTTCTTCGTCGGTCTCATCGATTGTTACAGTTACCACTGGTTTTCTAGATTTTTCCTTCTCAAAGGCGTAGAGTTATCAAGCACGGTACACACACATCCACCTTTCATACTTGTGGTTCCACAAGGATGAGTACTGAGCCCATTCTTCATAACACTAGGATTTCTTCTACTCCCATACCCACTATAATTAATGGCACCCCTTCGACTCCTGCAACCACTACAGTTGCAGGGCTAGAGGCTTATACCAGTATTGTGGCTCGACTTGTAGTTAATGCTTCATCTCTTGCCTCGAACCCTTTTGTGGGTTTAGAACACTCATCGGGTTACAATGTTCAGTCCATCCCTATGGCTTCTAGTCCATTTTCTTATGGTATGCCTAGCTTCACGTCGCAGTTTTCGACTGCCATCCCAGCTGCTAGCCCTAACACTAGCTTTGGTCTTGGGAGCACTACACCTCCTTACAATCCTTTCCCATTTGGTGGTTATCATATTCCTCAAGTGAATCCTAACTTACGAAGTGTCCCTTTTCTTAACCCCGGGTCCAATCCTTCTATAGTTGTATGGAACAACCCA
The DNA here is from genome assembly GCA_009831015.1 of Picea engelmannii. NCBI lineage: Eukaryota > Viridiplantae > Streptophyta > Pinopsida > Pinales > Pinaceae > Picea > Picea engelmannii. The sequence continues at coordinate 128,136 of ML779578.1, read as the reverse complement.
GCTGGCAGACAAGTTCCGCCCTACATCCCTACCCCCTCGGTGTCGATTCCGACCAATACTTTTGGCATGAAGAATCCACTTCAATCCTCTGGGTTCCCACCTGGAGGAGGTCAGTCTTACACTTTGGGAAACCCCCAACTTGGATCCAATCCGGTTCGGGGAAATTTTCACAACCCCCAGCTCAGATCTAATATGGTCGGGGGCAATCTCCATAACCCTTATCAGAACTTTCCTACTGGGATGATGCCCAATCCATCTTATACAAATCAGCTCGGAGGAGGGCCTTACAATTCTGGACAAGGTTTTGGTCCTCACCAGAACCCTGGATGGAATGTAGTTCCTTACACACAATCTTTCGTGGGAGGATGGGGTCAGGTGTCGCAACCCTGTCTTCCCTTTATGGCCAGGCTTAATCTACTTGACTTGTCTAAATTAATGAATGACCCGGTGAGTCATGATCCCACATGGCCACCTGTCCCTACCAAACTGTCGTCAGACATTCCAAAGTTTGAAGGTAAGAATGGCGAGGACCATGGTGATCACGTCACTACTTTTCACCTTTGGTGCTCATCGAATTCAATGAACCATGATTCTATTATATTACAATTTTTTCAACACACTCTCATTGGAGTTGCGTCACAATGGTACATTGAGCTACCTAGGGGTACATATGGGTCATTTCATCAGTTGGTGCTAGCCTTTCTCAACCACTTTCAACTACCCATTCGTTACGATGTTGGCCTCAAACGTTTTTCTATTCTACGTCGGGGTACCGCCATTCACATATCGGACCATATCCAGGAATGGCGTAGGCGGAAATGGTTGATTAAGACTCCTATACCCCTGGCCTTTCTTCTAGAATGGTTCCTAAATTATTTTCACGCTCCTATCTCAAAGGATGTTTCTACTTCTGGGGTCTTCAGCGAGGAAGAAGCTATCTTCAAAGCCCAACAATTAGAATTAATATATGCTCAGTTTGGGATGCTATATCACCTTCTTCCATATGCACCGCGGCCAAATCATGATCCTAGATATAATCTCAGACCTCATGTTGATGGCATCGTAGGGTCCACCAATGTAAATCCCGCGGACTCGGCAACGAAGTCTGTCGGAGGGCCAGCTTCGTCAGGATCCTCCAAACCCACCTAGTCAGCAGATGTACATTCTTTGCAATCATCGAAGAACCCAACTAGTGACCAACAATCATATGGAAATAAAAGGAAAGGTCAAAATAATCATAAGGGTGGGAAGAATAATAATAAACCCAAGGACAAAGATAATAATGGGAAGCAAAATGATAACACTGGAGAGGGCAATAAAGAGAAACGTAAGGTGAAGTTTCCTTGTAAAATTTGTACTGATGACCACCTTACACATTTATTCCCCAAACTCATGGAGGTTGCGAGACTTTTAAACCTATCACCCGCTATGATGACGAATCCATTCCCACACAATGAGCACTTAGCCTCGAGCTCTTCGAACGTTGGAAATGTGCCCGGTGGAGGTCAAAACCCACTGTCGCAAGATGGCGACCATGTTTGTATCAATATGGTCGAGGAAAAAATCGATTTAGCCACTCGTTCTTGAGATTATAGCTCTTCAAAAGCTAGTACCAGCCTAGAAGCTCCTCCTCCCCCTCCGTAGATGAACTTACAGATTGAGAAACCAGAGCCACCGCCTCGTATTTCGAAAGGAGTACTCAAGCGCTCTACCCACAATCCTAATGCTAGAGCCACCTAGAACTACTCCATTGTTGAGGATCTATGCCAAACACCTTGTGCGATGTCGGCTTTGGAGGTACTCTAGATGTGTCCATCACAAAGGAATGCCTTGCTCTCTGCCTTAGGAGCTCTAGAGCCTAGTGGCTCAAACCTCATCAAGTTTGATGTCACAGATGTGAAGCCTCGCTTACCCTACCATGTGGCTTTCCAAATCCATGTGGAGTATTCCAAGTATACTATCAAATGAGCAGTCGTTGATGAAGGTGTTGCCACCTGTGTGATGTTCCTGGTCTGTTGGAAAGCTCTCGGTTCTCCGACCCTTTCCAAGTCATTGAACATGTTGTCTTCATTTGATTGTCATTCATTCCACCCTCATGGTATTCTCCCCGCCTTTTTGATCCAGTTAGGTGAGAAGACGGTAGAGGTGGAAGTAGAGGTAGTTGATGTGCCTCTTGATTATAATCTATTACTAGGTCACAATTGGACCTATGCTATGGTTGTTGTCATATCACCCATTTTCCGTATACTTTGTTTTCCTCATCAAGGGGAGATCGTGACTATCGACCAGTTATCTTTTGCGTACTCTAGTCCTAATGCATCTATTGGACCGTCGATCCCTGTGATCGACAATTCTCAGCCAACAACTGAGAATATTGGTGTCAGAATGTATTCTTCCCTCATGGGTACCTTCGACTTCTCAGCACCGATTCACCACATTTACGCCATGTCTAGTAGGCTCACTTCAACTAGTAGGTCCATGTATATGCCCATGTGTTAATCGTAGGGAGCGTGTATTGAGCCCTACATGCGAGAGTTTGCATCGCAATAAATGGGTTCATACCTAAGGCGTAAAAAGCAGTATTCAGAGGATAATGTGAAATGCATGATGGAATAAATAACTATCCTATATGCTAGGTTATGAAAATACCTGCCTGAGGAGATGAACGGCCAACCATGCCATTGAAATCCGCAAGAAAACTGAGTCAAAACTACAAAACCAGCTTAAAATCATTCTTGAATTAGTCCATTAGGTTAAAAAATAGCATGAAACTATATAAAGTGAGTAAAAATAATTTATAAGTAGTAATAAAATCAAAAATTACTGTATCATTTTGATTTTTACCCAAATAGTGCAATTTGGACCCAAAATACCTCTAGGATTCAAATGACGATTACGGGAGCATCGGGCAACGAAATCACGAACCGTCTGGATCAGGTAACTCTTCATCTCATCCTCTTCAAAATCAGTGGATTACATTTTTTAATTAGGTTCCCATTTTTTAATTTTTGAGGGCGCAAATTAGGATTTTTGGTATACACAGGTTTCCTTGTGTAGGTCGTGTGTACGACTAGGTATACACCCCTGTGTTAACTGTAGGGAGCGTGTATTGAGCCCTACATGCGACTGTGAGAAAGCAAGCTGCGTATATGTACGCAATTAGCAAAAAAGAGGGGTTCTTAACTCAAAATTGATTTGTTTTTTACAGGATGGTCTTGGAATGGAGAGAGCGAGAACATGAGGAGGTAGATGCAGCTCTCAAAGGAATGAGGGCCCAAGTGAGGTTGTTGGAAATGTTGGTGGGTTATTGGGATCCTAATAGCGAGAGATTTATCATTGATGGACAACTGTTAAGGATCGAAGTAGAGGACATCTACTTCTTGACTGGTCTATCACGTCGAGGAGAGGTTGTGGACCTCAAGTCATGCGGAGCAGGGAGTGGGATGAAGTTTGAGGAGTATATCAAAGCCCATTGTGTATCAAGGACTCCCATGGTGGGAAGTCAAATCCCCATCTGGGCAATTAGTAACCTCAATTTGAAGATCATTGTGCTCGTGCTTACCAGGATCATAGGTTTGGCCTCATTGTATCAAGCATCGAGACATATTAAGTTTTATGCATTGGAGTGTGCGAGACCCACTATCTATGATTGGTGTACCTGATTGTTGAATAATATGAAAGGTCAGTTGACAGAGTGAAAACAGGGGGGTAAGAGAAAATTCGGGTTTGCCTCTATACTTTGCAGCTTCTTTTTCGAGTGGGTTCTAGGTTTGGGATCTAGAGTGGAGATCCTTCCTAGGGGACCACGTGATCCAGCTATGGCATGGTGGATAGAAGTCATGAAACGATAGGGGGGAGGCAGGGGGAGGTTCACGGCAAAGACTTCATGTTGGCATAGTTGCAGAAGTCAGTGCGTGATGTGCTTTATTGGTAACATCAAGTTTGTATAGGCCTCCTGCTCTGACTCCCATTGCAACAGTTTTGAATTGGTCCAGCAAATCCTTCACTATGCAATACTTTTTGAAGAATTCAACCTTCAATTTCTAATCTGTAATGGTGGACAAAGAGATCAAATTTTTATTTATCCCTAGCACATACACCACATTGTGAATGTGACGAATAGTACCATTCGGAAATGTCACATGAATGTCTCTGTATCCCTTGATCTGATGAGAACGTTCATATCCAAGATATATGTTGGCTCCATTCTGTGTTTATTTAAAATTAGTATACCACAACTTATTACATGTCATATGTACTGATGCTCCGGAATCCACAAACTAGGTATCACTATCATCCGTTTCAGCAGATAAAACAACATTGGACACAAACAGTCTAAGATCCCATGAATCAAAATTTGGGGGTTCATCAATATTATCACTAGAAATAAACAATATGAGATCATGATTGGAAGATTCTTCTGCATAATGACCTGTATGTTTTCTAGGTTTATTCCTAGCCTCATCACTCTTCTTCTTATGACAATCTTTAATGACATGTCCAGGTCGACCACAATAAAAAAAACTTTTTGACTCGTTCCTGTTAGAAGGCATACCTTGATTCGGCTTTGGGGATTATCTTCTCTGCGATGAACTGCCTCTCTGCGATGAACTACCTCCTCTACCTCTTTCTCCTGATCTCCCTTTCGCGGATTTTTTATTTGACCATAGTGTCAAATCTGAATTCTAAGGCTTCAAGTTTCCACGCCTCTCTTCCTCTTGCAACAAAATTCTTGTCAATTCTTCAAAAGTAGGAGGTTTCTCCCTTGTTGCGAGACTTGTTATGAACATCTGATAATATTCTAGCATACCATTTAAGGTAATAGTGACAAGATCAGTACTGGAAACTATTTCCCCTTTCCTAGCTTGTCTTTCACCTCTTTAATGCGACCCAAAAATGAACTAACAGATTCATTTCCATTCATCTTAATGCCTAGCAATTTAGTTTTCAGGAACAGAATACGATTTGGGTTTCTAGTTTCATATAAATCTTTAAGCATTGTCCACGTCTTAGCAGAAGTATTAGCTTCTCTAATATGTGGAATTATGTTATCTTTAACAGACATATGCAACAATACATTGGCCTTGTTTTCGCGCTTCTCCCAATCTTGGATCTGTGTTGCTGCACTGGTAGCTGCATCAGGTTTTGCCAATTCCCTTCGCAATGGTCCAGACACCGTACCCTTCCATCAGGGTCTGCATCAGTTAATAAAATTCAATCCATCTAATTTGTTGGCTTCGTTGAAGTAGGTCTCCTCTAGAGGATTCACCATTTCTGTCTGCTCGTCCTACCAGACAATGGATCCTTGTATCACCAAAAGTGAATCACCAAGAATACGCAAATAACCTTAGCACACACTTCCTCAAATTTATGAATGCCCAGATCATCAAACTTTTTCTTTCATAAAACAAATATTCACACAATAAATCTCACAAAATAATATCCACTTGAATAAACTTTAATATCCACTTTATAAAGTTTATACTTCAAAAAATATCCACTTTTAAATATCCACCTTTAAAGTTTATACCTCACACATACATCCACTTTAATAAGAAAACTCATGCTTTATGAAAAGGAACCTTCATGATTTTCTCAATGGAGGATAACCCTTCCTTCAACTCTCCAAAAAAAACTTACGCTTCCCAACAAAGGTAGCATACAACACCCTTCTCTTCCACGTAATTTCAACCAATGAAAGAATGCACCAGATTGAACCTACGATTTAGCTCGCGATCGATTTAGATCTGCATGCTTAAGAGGCATTGATTTAGCTCGCTATCGACTACCGGTGCTTTGAGTCTTTAAATAAACTCACTCTTCAAAAAAAATGGGCTCCTCTTTCCAACTCCCAAACATGAAACTCAACAGTTGCGCAGGTGTTGACAATCACCGCAGCAGCACTTCTCACGACCCTCCTCCCAAGCTCGCGATTTATCAAAAAAAATGGGGCTCCCACAAACTCAACTCAGGCTTTCCAAGAATCTCAAGATCAGAAAAAAATGCAGACCATCCACGGGGATCAAACAAATACCTTAGTGTGCAGACACATTCACACGATCGCCAATTTCCTCCTCAAGCTCATGCTCCAAAGAAAAACTATCGGCACTCCTCAAACTCTAAAAGGGTAGTGCTAGTGCGCCTGTTTAATGGAAGGGGGGGCGTTGCAGCGCTGACCGAGAGTGGGAGCGCTAGCGTCAGTGCTCTAGCGTTTTTGGACGCAAACGAGGGGAGCACGAGGTAACACTGAAATGGGAGCGCTCGGCACCCTTACTCAATTAATTTGAGATTCTGCACTTTGGATCTCGCCTCACTGAGCTAGATATGTCAGATCTCCAATCTTGCTCTGATACATACCAACTTAGAGTTTGGAGAAACAACAATCAATCAGTGAATCTTGCTCTGATACATACCAACTTAGAGTTTGGAGAAACAACAATCAATCAGTGAGGCTATGCTTACAATCTATATTATTCAACGAAGGCAGATTACGTCATTATATATTCAACGAAGGCAGATTACATCATTATATAGAACTCCAACGAAGGCAGATTACATCATTAAGGCAGATTACATCATTATAGAGAACTCCAGTCTACTTAGACAGTTACAACTGACAACTAAAAATAGGATCTACAATAAAGACTAAAAGAGTTCATCTACGTAACTATCGCTTGCTACATTATTTCCAAGTGACTCTGAACAAACATAGGAAGGAATCCCTAAGCAGAGAGGAATTGAGGTTCCACTGCTTCAGGGAACTGGGGCCTGATGTGAAATGCTTCAGGTAAAACTGGGCTACGGTCCAATACGTGGTAAATTGAGTACTGAAAGGTGGGGACTTGCGAGAATGCTTACAGGTTACTCCCCACCAGTTCAACCAATCTCGGTCCCAGCTTTTGCTCTAGGGTTCTCCTGGCTACTGGTTGTATAGTGGGCCTTTCGGGTTACCCATTACGGTTTTCTCGATCTCGATATCATGATACAGTATTGATTTCCATTCTTCATTCCACTCACTATCACTCTTAGGAAGACCACCAGGTTTTCGAGGACATAGGGGCGATATCAGTGAAACAGAACTGAGAGGTGAGAGAACCCATAATCCAGGGCTATATTTTCCAAGGAAATAACAAACAATAATCCCATGAGAGAAAGAGATCAGAACCAAAGTAAAGTCCATCTTGTAAATCCAAATTTGTTGTATTGGCGAGTAAGGCCCACAACACAATAGTCGACGATGGTGGCCATAGTAGGTTCGAGGATATCACGCGGAGTGTTGCAGTAAGTCCTACTCTGGCAGCGTGGCAGCACCTCGGAGATCTATCATACTAAAGTAATCCGAGGTCTGACCCCTTCTCTAAGGTGATGGCATCGAGAGATGAGCCTACCGGGTGACCAACCTGGAGTCTATAATTACATCTTACCAGTTTGTTATGCACTACCTTCCCCAGATACCAATATTGTTCAAGATTGCTGCATACTCGGTATGCGCCATTAGAAAATATCTAAGATTGATATCAGGATCGATATTGATATCGAGATAATGGCACTCCATTGTCGAAAACCATCCATCAAAATGGGTGGGAGGAGGCGGCCATTACCTTCCACCCAACATAAAAATAAAATAAAATAACCAATATTTTGACATGATCGGGATGTCTCCACCACTGGAAACGTAACAATGATAATACAGTGAACAAAAATACATGGAGATTGTGTTCATTAGTGTGAAGGTTCTTACTAGTCGATGAGACGGCTAAACCCTGAAAGTTCAAAGTTTTGATGCTCGCTTACCAGTCAATGTTAGTGAAAGTTTCACTGACAATATTCGTGTCTGATTGTATTAGATGAGATATGTCGCAAGACACGAGGAAATGGAAGATACCACAAACTCAGGAACTGTGAAAGCACTGTAATAGAATTTCTAAGCACACTACAATGACTGGAACAGAGGGGCGCAGAGGTAGAGTAGGGACGCTGAGAAACTCAGGGACTGTGAAAGCACCGTAATAGAATTTCTAAACAGAGGGGCACAGAGGTAGAGGGGAAAACGCTGAGGCGGTGGCCTCCACGTAGCTGCAAGGTGTTCACATCAAACATCCACGCATAATTCAGGGAAAATGAAGGTATGTTATTGGCATCTGGCTTTGAAGACAACGAATAAATTTTATCACAAATTTAGGCCATTTAGTTTAGCAAAAAATGTTAGGAAACTAATGCTACAGTGATATGTAGCATTAATTCACATTAAACATATTTTAGACTTATTATTCTATGAAAACCAAAGTATGCCAAGGTTATGCCTCGATATGAGGCCAAATAAGAGGAAAAGTTACTGATTGGTGGAGTTTACAACGTAAAGAATGCTGATTAGTTTTACTAAAAAGCTATGCTACAAAACTTAGGGTAAAAGCTTATAATCCACATTGAATTTTGTGCAAATTATTGGAAACAATAGTCCCTGTTGCCTCAAGGTAGGGACTAATAAGATTAAAAATTGGCCAATCAAAGTCACTTCACACTTTCACTTATTTTGTTATAAGATTTTTAGGCCGTCAGAAATATAAACGTTCATAGTGTTAGATGTTCTCTACATAATCGATGCCTACATTTAATTGTGATGGTTAACTTATGATAGAGACTTAGCATAACATGCAGAGCAAATGGTGCTAGACAATAGTGTATTGACCCATCAACAAAAAAATCTATACCACATAAATGTTGAAAGCAATAAACAACAAAAATATCTACACCACATAAATGTTGAAAGCAATAAACTATGTTACAAACTTGTGAGAGAGATATGAGAATATTGATATATAAGACCACTGAAAAACCCACCAAGGACGTGTACAATTTTGAGATAACCCGACGTGTTATAATGTTTATGTAAGTTCTCAGTTGACGTAAGCGAAAAAAACAAGATGAAATGAAACCTCAAAATAGGTCAACGGGTGATAAGAAGATGGGCCATTGTTTTCTGTACATTCCAAGTGGAACATGGAGGTAATTTGCATCCACGTGAACAATCTTTGTGTGTTGTTGCAATGGTTCAAGGAAAGAAAAAAAAACTCAACTCTAGCTAGAATGTGCATACCAATTGGTGGAATTCTAGCCACTTTGTGCATACCAACGCATTTATTCAATGAGTTGGTGGAATTTATTAAGATAGCGAGGTCATGATTTTCTTGTTCTTCCCATATACCGTTGGATCTAAGAATTCAATCAGTTCACACGTTTCAACTGGAGCCAAACATCAGTTTTCATTTAGTACACACATTTCAAGTGGATCTAACATCAGTTTTCATTAAAGGGTCATCCAAGCAGCCAATGCAACGAGAATTAAACAAGGAAACTCTCAATTCCCAAATTTAATACACCATGATAACCCAAAACCAAATTCATGGCAACCTATACCACCTCCCAAAACAATTAATTAATTTTATTTTTTTTCGAAATTGGAAAATCAAAGTGAGTGCACACATTCAACCAAATCAAACACTAGAAAAAATCTAAACTCTCATGTTTAACCTTAGCAAAAAAATCACAACTCCACGAACTAATACAAAGTCAAAGATTAGTTGAAGTCTAGACAATTACAATATACCTAGCCTTAGGCTGGTATAATAAGGAGATATTTTGTATGATAGAAACAATTTCAAATCATATATATATATATATATATATATATTATAAGGAGATAGAAACAATTTCAAATTCTATATATGTTAGAGATAATTTTATTCAGTGATGAATATTTTATGTAAAATGTTTTTTTTAACAAGAACGATTGAAGATTTATATTAAAAAACGAGTTTTGTGCTACAACACATTACATAGAGATAAAAAAAATTGTTTCTTTGGACTGTGTCCAAAATGATATCTGAGAAGGTTGATGCATTTTAATGGAAAACTTAAAGTTGGTCCAAAAGGAACTACTAAGCTGCCATGTAAAATTGGCTACATATGAAGACAAAATAAACAAAAATTTACAAGTCATCTAAAGAAACCTAGCTAGAGATTGTGAGATGTTTCTGCATCTTCCTAGAAACTTGCTTGATTTTATTCTAGCATTGGAATTCCATCTCCTGATTTTTTCCTTGCTAGAGTCGCCGCTCAGTCGGGAAGAGATTGATTTTGTTCATTACATGCTTCTGAGTGAAATGTTGAAGGGAGACTTGAATCAATTGATTCATTTGAATTTGTAGGATGTTGAGGACGGCCAAGGGGGTTCCCCACATGTTGATTGAGAACACCAATATGTCTGGTGTTTCTATTGACCCCGCGAAGAACAATGGTGAGTTCTTGATTGTTCTTGTGTTTTTGTAATTGCAATTGATTCTGTAAATTTGTAGTGTGATTCTGGAGATCCTGGTTTTCCATTTGAAGTTCCTTGAGTCCCAAGTCCGTTCTTTCCCCTGAATTTCTAATAAACATTCACAAATCCCAGATTTGGTCTCGAAGCTCATTTGAAGTGCGGGATGGACAGGAGCATGGAGTTCCAGATCTACGCCACATGATGGAAGGTGGTCACGGGAGCACAATGGTATGAGACTCTTTTTTGAATTGCGGGTAAGTTTTTGGAGGAGGGCAGAGCCTTATCCATGGAAATGGAGAGGAATTAACCATTGCACACATGGGAGGAAAGAGGATCTGAGTTACCCACGAACCAGAGAGATCATCCATAGAGGAGATAACAAACAATGATGCCATGGMTATGGGAGAAAAGAGAGGAGAKTACGGCAAACGTGCAGGAGAAAAGAAGTGGAAGAGGGAGGYGCATGGGAGAAGAGGGAAGGTACCATTAAGGAACCACATGGGCGAAGGAGGGACCGTGCGGTGAGGGGCATGAAGTGCTAGGTATCGGGAAAGAGGGAGAGGTAGGGCTCGAAGAAGAGGGRGAATTTGGCAAAGGGGGGGTTGAGGTAGAGGGGAGGGGAGGTGAAAAACGGGGTTTCTAAAGAGAAAAAATTCCAGATGAGTGAAGGGAAGTTGCCAAATTTGGAAGTTCTTACAAGATCCACACACGAAATTCATTTTGATTGATGAAAAGTTGGTTATGTTCCAAGTTCTTTGCTACTTTTCTAAACGATCAGCTGCCTGATTTTGGGAGCAAAGGATATGAAAGAAGTGGATCTTGGTGAATTGGAATTTCAGGGTTTTTATCTGGAATGAAGACCACTGGGGATTTGATTTGTTGATTTATTTAAGCCGAGAAGGTCCTTATTAACTAGTTTAGAGTCTCCAAGAACAATGAGTTCATGAAGGTGTCTCGATTTTTCAATTTGAAGCCCCATCAAGATTGATAGGATGTATGCTTTGTTGTTGGTGGTCTTTCCAAACCCCCATGAGTAATCCAAGATCTTTTGTCCATCGGAATCAATGATGACTCCCCCCGCACCTGTTGCCCCTAGGTTACATGTTGAAGCTCCATGAAAGAATAGAACTATAGAGTATTGTTGTCTTTGCCAATGGAGGAAATCAAGATCACAGAATCGTAATTGCCATTTTTGCCTCTTGGTGTCTCTACTTGATGGCGGTAGTTGTCTTGGAAAATTTGGACCCAAAATGTGAATGACCCATTCTTCTTTTTTTTTCTCCAAAGAACCGGTTGGGTCATGTTGTACTAATCTGGAAGACAAGACTTCATAGATTAAGCCACAA
>ML779578.1:95428-109208 GCA_009831015.1 Picea engelmannii | reverse complement strand
AATCCAAGCAAGGCCAAGTGGATTGAGGTTGGAAGGGTGAGGGAACTATACCCTCATCTTCACATAGACTGAAAATAGTCTTTTGGAGGTCCAAAAGCTTCCCAATGGGGAGGTGTGATCAGGAGATCAAATTTTGCTCAAAAATTCAAAGTGCTTGGAATCGCTTCAAACCAGACGAGAGCGTAGGCCTTGTCGTTGCGAACCCAACGCAACTCGTTTCGTCTCAAACGGACGTCGGGAGTGAGAGATATTGCAATCTGTTCATAAAGTCAAATAGGCAAAAAAAATGGTGCTGATTGTACAGTCCGTACAGGCTGACGTGGCAGAGTCATACAACCGTACATGTGGTGACGTGGCAAGCATCTGTTGGTTGACAGTTGGTCGAATGGGAAGTCGACATGTGGCACTGTTTAGGGCAAGTGATTGGGTGCCACGTGGCCCAATCATGGGCTGCCACGTAGCACCCCGGTATTGGTTGATTGGTTGTTTGTTAAAATGTATTGGATTCCGTGGGGTTCGACTCCCAGACCTCCCCCACCGCATAGTGACTTCACAAAGCCCGTCCGACCAACGGACCATTGGTTACGCCTTGCTATGTATGCGGGCTCATTTATATTTAAGTTTGCAATTTGTACCGTTTGGAGGGGGGTGAACTCCTTTATCATGTTGTGATTGTTCTGAGTTTGATGGTTTATTTGCTGCAAGTTATGTTGTTGTGTATTTATTGAAAGTACATATTTAACCATTTAAAAGAACATATCCTCATACATAAGCATTTACAAGAAGATACATAAATTTGGCACATAAACTATCTTGCATATTTTAACACATGAAGCAATGTCCTGTAAAGTTTATTTTTAATGAAGTAGAGGGTGCTTGCATAGCATAACAAGTCAGCCTTCTATTTTCAGATCAGGGAGGCGCACCCAGACTGGAACGATTGAGGGAATGTCGTTCTCTGAGTCAAAATCTGGGGTCCACTTGTGTAAGTATAAGCCTCTTGGGCTGAAGAAATAAGGGCCATTCCTAAAAATGATATCTCTATCCTATTTATACTCAAAGTAAAAAATATAGAAGCCCTTACCAAAAAAGAATGATTCATGCGTCCCTATATGAGAGGATGTCAGTTCCGCTCAATCCAAAGATCTATTTGATGAGGAGATGACCATAACCCCATGAATTGGCCGATGAGTGCTCTGGAGGCAAAGGAGATAGCTTTTATTCGAGCAGCTATGTGTGGAATAGCCACTTCTGGAATTTGATCTAGTTTCTTCACGAATTGAGAGTACGTTGGGCGAGAGGGGGGGCTTTCCAACAATCCAACGAAGGTCTTGAAGGCAATGTCTTCATCTTCAAAATCTAGGGGAGGGTCTAGATCAGGAGAGGCCATTGTGCAGGGTCGAGATGACGCATAAGGAAGGCAACGATCTAGGGTTTCTGCAGGGTCGCGACGAGTTGCATAAATAATAAGATATTATTCTAAGTTGTACATTTTAGGGTGTAAAATGTTATTATATTATATTTTTAATAAATTTAGGAAAATCGAGTATATTTACTTATAATCAACTAAATCAATTAATCATTAATAAAAATAAATTATAAATAAAATATAACTAAGTTGTTTACATACAATGTTTTGTTTTTTTGTCATTTTTAGTTGAAATCTCAAGATATAAATTTGGATAAAATCTCAAATTTATGTTCTTTAAATTGAATTTTTAAATGCATAAATAAATTAGTCATAATGAAAACACAAACTCAACCATTCAAATCTATAATTTAAACATTTTCTCACCAAATCCATAGTAAAATTTAATAAACAAAAATATACTCTGAAAATGACCAAAAAAATAAAGCATTTAAATTACTACAAATATATCTATAGTTTAAACATTTTCTTACCAAATCCATAATAAAATTTAACAAACAAAAATATGCTCTGAAAATGACCAAAAAAATAAAGCATTTAAACGACTGCAAATATATCTATAGTTTAAACATTTTCTTACCAAATCCATATAAAATTTAACAAACAAAAATATGCTCTGAAAATGACCAAAAAATAAAGCATTTAAACTACTACAAATATAATATAATTTTAAAAAATAATTCGCATAAACCTGGAATATTCAACAGATGCCTTGATTTAATATTTTATTTAAGACTTGTTCCATTAAGGACCCACTCCACTCGTGTCAGCTATAATCACACTGAACCCACACAACTAATGGAAAACTTGAAAGCATGAAGAATCTACGTGTGCATGTCAATTTGCTTGATTGACATTTTACCGATCAATGTGTAACACGGAGGGTGGAGACATTTTCTTGCATTTAATAATAGCTACGAATAATCTATGATCATCCAGAGAAAGTATTCACAAAGCATCACAGCCGCCCGGGTGATTGCGAAGGCTCTCTTTCCTACTTCCTAAATTCATCATCAACCAGGCCATCCGGTCCTTAAATTCCTGGCAAATTTCTCCCAGCAAATCAAATCAACAGACATTTTCTTCCGTTTAATGATAGGTACGCATAATCTTTTTGCGATCCGGATAAAGTAATCACAAAGCATCACATGCAGAAATGACGTGGCAGAAAGTAATCGCAAAGGCTCTCTTTCCTATAAATTCATAATCAACCAACTATCAACCAGGCTATCCACTCCTTAAATTCCGGGCAAATTTTTCCCGTCATACTAAATACGCAATAGTGTAAACGTTTTACGCTTGGTCTTGGACTCTTTGGGGAGATTCTCCATTTAATTTTGCTAACTCGAAATATAAGAAGTACGAGTTTTGGTTCTTGCTGATGAAATATTTCTTTCAAGCACAAGAGTGTTTAGAACTTATAGAGAATGGCTTCACATAGCCAGCAGCAACAAATTTGTCTCCCATGACAAATGCACAGTGAAATATGCTTGCAAATCCAAGGAAGAAAAAAACAAGGTCAAGTGTTGGCTTCAAAACTATGTGGATGACTTAATAGCAAAGCAAGCTTGGGACATTCTCAAATTTGTTTACCAGGGCAATGACAAGGTGAAGACAATGAAGTTTTCGACATTAAGAACTCAGTTTGAATCCCTGAAGATGTTTGAGTCGGAGAATGCAGACCAATTTATGACCAGAGTGATGGGCATTGTTAACCAGATTAGATTGATCGGTGAACAAATTGAAGATTAGAGGATTGTTGAAAAAGTCCTCCGAAGTTTGCCCAAGAAATTTGAAATGGTTGTAACAACCATTCTTGAATCTAAAGATTTGTCTAGCTTCTCTCTTGAAGAAATGATGAGATCACTTATCTCACATGAAATCAAACTCAACTTGGAAGAAGTGTCTATTGAACATGCATTCAAGACTCAAAACATTTTCAGCAAAGGGAGAAGCATAGAAAACAGAGGGAGAAATCAAAGAGGAAGAGACAAAGGAAATCATAACGCAGAAGACATACATACAAAGGAACAACATCAACAGGATAAAGACCCACATAATCAAAGAGGAAGAGGGAGAAAATGGACAAACAAGTCTAGAATCCAATGTTACTGTTGCACAAAGCATGGCCACTATGAGAGTGAATGCAGAAAGAAGCAATCGAATCAGAACAAAAGCAGAGAAAATGTCTCCAACAATGAAGGAGAATCATCTAAAACAATGTTTCTTTCAGGCCATACATCAGAAGAAGGTCACTCCAAGGACCTTTGGTTGTTGGATAGCGGTTGCAGCAATCATATGAAAGGTAACAAAAATTTGATTTCTTGCATGGATTCTTCTATCAAATCTGAAATAACACTAGGTGATGATTCTCAAGTAAAAGTTCTAGGAAAAGGCATTGTATATATTTTAACTAAACAAAATCAGAAGAAAGACATACATGATGTCTACTATGTACCAAACCTCAAACATAATCTGATTAGTGTAGGACAATTGATGGAGCATGGTTATGATGTCTTATTTAAAGGCTCAATGTGCTTAATTTTGGATAAATCGCCTAGTAGGAAACTAATTGCAAAAATCCAAATGATTAAAAATATGATGTTTCCCCTAAATTTGATAAGTGTCAACTTTTCCCAACCATATGCTCAAAATGTTTGAAACACAGATGAGACTCTACTATGGTATGCTAGGTTTTGTCATCTTCCTTTTAAGAGTCTAAGTCTTCTTCAAAAACATTAAATGGTCAAAGATCTTCTTGTATTAAATGAACACGACAGTCCATGTGAAAGTTGTATACTTGAAAAGCATAAGAGTGACATTTTTCCAACATCTTCCAATAGAGAAAAAAGAACATCTAGAATTGGTTCACAGAGACCTCTATGGACCAATGCAAACTTAATCAATTGGTGGTAGTTTTTATTTTCTAACCTTTTTAAATGACTTTAAAAGGAAAAATTGGATTTATTTTCTTAAAAATAAGTATGATACCTTCTCAAAGTTTAAAGATTTCAAAGTTGAAGCAGAAAAACAGAGTGGAAAGTATGTGAAGGTGTTGAGATCAGATGGAGAAGGAGAATACAACTCGAAAGACTTTGTAGATTTTTGCAGACAACAAGGAATCATAATGCAGACCACAACCAGATATAAACCACAATAGAATGGAGTGGCTTAAAGAAAGAACCAAACCATCATGAACATGGCCAAAAGTATGCTCGGAGTAAAGAATTTTTCCAGTGATTATTGGACTGAAGCAGTTGTATGTTCAGTGTATGTCCTAAACAGATCTCCAACAAGTATTAAGGATAAATTATCTCAAGAGACATGGAGTGGCATTAAGCTAAATGTGTCTCACTTCAAAAAATTTGGATTCATTTCTTTTGCACATGTCTCTAAAGAACTGAGAAAGAAGCTTGACAACAGAAGTGAAAAATGCATCTTCATTGGATACAGTGAACAGTCAAAAGCCTACATAATTTATAATCCACTCACCATGAAATTTTTGGTGAGAAAGGATGTCAAATTCCTTGATAACAAATCATGGAGTGAGTAAGAAAATGAGACACTAGACAACCATAATCCAATGCAACAAATTGATGAGCAAACAAAAAATTCAGAACAAGAAGCATATCCACCAAGATTGTCAATGTTACAAGTACAAAGACAACAATAACATTCTCGAAATGGTTCTTCTTCTAGAAATGAATCATCCTCTTTAACATAAAATCAATGAACTAGAAGTATAAGGGAAATTTATCAGCAGAATAATGACTTTGAACAACAAGGTCATTTTTCCTTTCTATCTTGTCAACCAACCTTCTTTGAAGAAGCTGTCAAAGAGGAACATTGGGTAGAAGCCATGAATGAAGAAATTGAAGCCATAGAAAGGAACAAGACTTGGTATCTTGTTGATCTGCCACCAAACAAATCCATCATAGGAGTTAAGTGGGTTTACAAAACAAAGGTAAATGAAAAAGGAAAGATAGATAAGCATAAGGAAATGCTAGTTGCCAAAGGTTTCTCTCATCAACCTGGCATAGACTATGGCGAAACCTTTGCTCCTATAGAAAGGTTAGACACGGTAAGGACCATTTTAGCTATTGTATCTCAGAACAATTGGAAGGTGTCCCAGTTAGATGTAAAGTCAGTCTTTCTGAATGAAATTCTACAAGAAGTGTATGTGGATCAACCACCTAGTTTTGAGGTCAAAGGACAAGGGGACAAAAAATACAAGTTGAAGAAAGCCTTGTATGGCTTCAGCAAGGTCCAAGAGCTTGGTATAGTTGAATTGATTCTTATCTGATCAATAGTGGATTCAGTAGGAATAGTAATGAGCCAACATTGTATACAAAATCAGATCATGAAAGTAAAATATGTGTTTCTTTTCTTTATGTAGATGATATGATTTATACATGTAGTTCGACGATAAAAGCATTTAAAGCTGCCATGAAAATAGAGTTGGAGATGATTGATCTTGGACTCGTGAAATGTTTTTTGGGAATTGAAGTTGAGCAATCAACTCATGGTATTTTTGTCTATCAGCAAAAGTATGTTACAAACATTTTGAAAAGATTTAGAATGGATACATGCAAGCCAACATAAACCCCTATTGCACTAAGAACTAAATTAAGTAAAAAAGATCAAGGTTCAACAATTGATTCAACCTTATATAAGAGGATGGTAAATAGTCTCATGTATCTTACTGCAACTAGACCAGATATAATGTTTGCAACAAGTTTTGCTTCCATATTTATGGAATCTCCCAAGGATTCTCACTGGAAAGTTGGAAAAATAATACTAAGATGTGTTGCAGGGACACTTAACTATGCTTTGTGGTACACAACTTCTAATATACTCACTTGCAGGGTACACAGACAATGATTTTGCAAGCAACATTTATGACAGCAAAAACACATATGGTTATGTTTTTCACTTGGGTACCAATCTGATTTCATGGGCATCAGAGAAACAACCCATGGTTTCTATATCTTTAGTCAAGGAAGAGTATGTTGTTGCAACTTCAGCATCATGTCAAACAGTATGGCTAAGAATACTTTTGAAATATTTGACACATATAGAAAAGGATACAACTCTTATTTTCTATGAAAACAACTCAACCATTTCATTTTCAAAGAAACATGTATTTCGCAAGAAAATCAAGCACATTGACACTTGCTTTCATTTTATTCGAGAGCTTGTCAATAATGGAGATATGTTTCTTCAATTCTGTAAATCAAGATATCATCTAAAAGACATTTTTACAAAACCATTAGCAAAAATTGTTTTTGATTTTCAAAGAAAACACTTGGGCATTGTAAGTGGTGATGAATGTGACAACTAAGATTAAGGGGGAGTGTTGGAGTAATCTCCCCGTTCTTAACTATGTTTGTATTTCTTATATGTCAGTTGTCCAATTTAGTCTAGTTATACTTTAGTTGTCTTTAGTTTTGTTTTCAGTTTACTGCAGCTTGTTGATAAATCTGTTGGATCTCTTTGTATCATTGTAATCTACTTAATAACAAGATGGGTATTGAAACCCCAAGGTGTTCTCCTGCAAATTTTATTTGTTTATGATTTTTTATCTACCTCTTTGACTTTGTCATCTAATACATATACCATGCTTTTTCCTTAACATGGTATTGGCAGTTGGGTGTGAGTGATTCGATGTGTGGCTTGAGGGGATGTGTCATCAGTCAAGCCACCATTCCAAATTATGTTCATATGTGTGGGTTTGGTAACTCAGTTGGTAGAGCATTCTGAATGGTATTTGGAAGGTCTTGGATTTACGTCTTAGGTGTGATAGAATCTACAAAACTTGATCAACTCGATTAGAAATGTGCAATAGTATGACAATCTATACAATAAAGAGGATATAGAAGACATTACATTGTTCTTGGATGTAGAAACCTTAAGTTACTTACCAGAGATGAGAAGTTACACAATCTCTTGTGATCACTAGTAATGACAATAATAAATGTGTCATTTATGATCAAGCAAGCTTATTCTCCTGAATATCAGATAATCTAAAAAAGTCACTGGATGAATTGATACAGGGGATTAGTAGATAGATAGTCACCTTTTGTGGGTGAATTTCTCTTTCTGAAAAAGAAGCAAACACAACAGCCTCTCCATTGTATCCATTTATTGTCGATGAAACATCATCAAGATTCTCCCCTCACACGTCCAGATTTGGGCATTTACAAAAGAAATATTTAAGGACACATCCAAAGTTGGGCATTTACAAAAGCAGTATTTAAGGGAAATGCTTTTGAATCATGCTCACTATGGAGTAATTTTTCCATAAACATTTAAACACCTACCTCAAGAACATGCAATAATATTATTGGCTTACTTTGGAAATACAGATCACATCTGGCCAAGGTGGCATGGTATTATACATGGATATCCATCTTCCTCATATTGATAAACCCAGTTGAAACACTAACAAACAAGTAAGCGAAATACTAACAAACAAGTAAGCCCTGAAAGCAATGCATCCCCAAATACACAATATCCAATGAATTAGGAGTACTATAGAGAAAAATAGTAAATAGAAGGACATATACTTGGCCATAGATATCATATTGTGATTCAAAATATGGTAGAAAACCATGGTGTTGGCTATCGATGTGTGAATCTTGATGAAGCTACAACTACAACCATTATTTAGAGACATATATCCATCCATCCTTGCTAGAATCATCAACCATAGCAAATACCCACTTCGACAACTAAGTTTATAATAAATCAATGAATCTGCAAGCTTATATAGAGTTCTTCTATGTGATTGTGTACATGGCGATTCATGTCATTCCATGAGATAAAATTATAAATTAACTTAACATGAGGGTCCATTAAGAAATTAATAGTAGTATGGAAATTAATTTCAATAGCGACAATCAGTTGTCACATAATTCATGTATTTTCCTTAAAATAACAAGCCATGGGACACGGGACGCAGGCACGGTGAACAATAAATTAATTTGACCTAGAAGAACAAACCAAGTGGAAGGAAGCAATAAACAAATGAAGTCTTCCATGCCTTTCTAAATACAATGTTATGAAGAATTTGATTGACTAAATAGCAAAACTTAGTACATAGTTTGAGAAATTATCTCTGAGTTTGGCATGGATGGGTAGAAGGTAGAAAAGGTATGTGCTGGCAGATTCCATACATTGTATTGTGGTTGGTTCATCGTAATGATAAGTTGAGCTTGGATTGGTTAAGAGAGGAAGACTTCTTAGAAAAAAATCAAGGAGATCTGGAAACCCTTGGATGGTTCCTCCCAAGAATTTCCCCCATACAATTTCAACAAAACTTGAGAAGAGAAAAACAAGGAGCATCAAGTGGTGTGGGGAGAAGAGGAAGAAGGACGATGGATTACTCGTGGAAATTGAAGATAAGTTTGAATGTTGTTATAACAAAGAGGGTCATGGATTTCTTATTGATAATCAATCTTTTCAAGGAAAAGAAGAGGAAATTATTCTTAGATAAAGAAAATTAATGGTGAATAAAAAGGAGGGCAATCTAAGGCAGGAGATGAAAATACAAAAATATTTCACCAACTTGCAAATTGTCATAAAAACATTAATATTATCTCCTAGATTGATAAGGATGATGGTTCTATGGTATCAAACTTTCCTAAAATGGAAACCAAAGGAGTGAATTACTTCAAATGCTCTTTTCAAAAAGGAATCTACAACCACTATTAAAGCAATCATCAAAATAACAAGCTACTTTCTCAACTTTGTCATTGGGGAGGATAATCAATATTTAATGGCTAAATTCAGTAAGGAAGCAAAATACTAGGACTCTATGGCCTTCCAATAGAATTACTTTTGCATTTTTATGACTTCATTGAGTAAGATATTTTGAAAGTGGTTGAGTTATCTCGCTCTATAAACCAAAACTTGGAAAATTTTAACTCAACTTTCATTGCCTTAATATCAATGATGGACAACCCCACAAAATTAGAGAGCTTTATACCCATTTATTTATGTAATTGCTTCTACAAAATATTTTTTCCAAAAACATAACTCAAAAACTGAAATACATCCTCTCCAAGAAAATTTCCCTAAAGTAATTTGGTTTCTTGGAAGGAAGCCAAATACTTGAGGTTGTTGAAGTGGCACAAGAAGGGCTTGATATTGTAAGGCCATAAACCAAAAAGCTATAATTTTAAAGGTTGACATATCCAAGGCTTTTGACCACGTGAGCTAGAGCTATATATTAGGCTCATTATCATACATTTGGGTTTTATCCATGGGTTCTAAGTTGTACTGGCTTGGCCTCTTTTTCCATTATTCTCAATGGTGTTGCATCTCCTTTCTTTAAATTTCAAAGGGGGATCAGAGAAGGATGTCCCCTATGACCCCTTCTTTCCCTTCTCATAGTAGAGGGTCTTTGCAAATCTCTAAAAGTAACATGTACAAATGGAAGTCTAAAAGGTATATATGGTCCCGACTTGTAATGTTACTCATCTTCTTTTTGTTGATGATATACTAATTTTTTGTGAAGGTTCAAGAAGTATGATTGAAAAAATTAGAGAGATCATATAAATATCTTTTGTGAAGCTACGGGTATTCAAATAAACATAATGAAATCTTTGATTTTGTTTTGGGATTCGTGAAGCTAGAAAATAACCAAATCGCTTAGGGTTTCCCCTACTAGTTGGGGCTCATTGACACTGGGCTAAAATATCTGGGCTTTCACTTGAAATCCAATCAATGCAAAAAAGGGATTGGTAGTCGCTTCTGGACAAACTGGAGAAAATATGAAACATCTAGTACACTCGTTGGTTATCTTGGGGTGGAAAACCGGTTCTTGTCAAAACAATCCTTGAAGCAATTCTTATTTATTGGATTCCTTTGGCGTAGATCCCAAAAGGAAATCCTAGACAAAATAAGACAACTCTCCTTTAGATTTATTTGGTCTCAAGAAGTAGGAAAGAAAAATTTGGTGTTAGCCTCTTGGAAAAGGCTTGTTGTCCAAAAAGGCAGTCGAGAAAAATAAGACAACTCTCCTTTAGATTTATTTGGTTTGGAGAACCAGGAAAGAAAAAATTGGTGATAGCCTCTTGGAAAAGGCTTGTTGTCAAAAAATTACTTATTAGATGGAGTCTAAAGAATATCTTTTCATTCTCAAAGGCCCTAGCCACCAAAAATGCGTGGAGACTTGTTTAAGGCATTGGGCTCTAGAATCAAGTCACAAAAGACAAATACTTTCAATAGGATTCAATAGAGAATTGGATCCAAAACCCCCCAAAAAAATTCCAAAATGCATCAATCATCTAGAAATCGATTCTTTTAGCATTCCACTTGATTGGTAACTAGTTGAGAAGGTATTCTTTAAGGATTCAAATATTATACCTATGTGTAATGTTGGTAACTAATTGAGGTGATATTTTTTAAGGTTTCAAATATTATACCTATAGATAGTATTCTAAGTGACTATTTCAGTATTTTGAAAAGTCATACATATAGATAGACGAATTTTCAATAAAACACGCATAATTTAGTATTAATGTATTTTTTCAAAAAATAACCAATTGACAAAATTTCTCGCATAAAAATACCATGTTGGTTAGTTTGGAATATTGGAAAGGGATAAAAAGTACTTCTAGGCTTAGACCCTTGGATTAGATGCAAGGAAGCTCATAAACTCATAGATCATATGATCCATGAGAAAAATAGCAAGGGCTATCAAACTCTAAGACAATTTGTTAATGGAAACTGGGACATAGGACACCAACCATGGTTATAGGAAACCCATACTTAGAACCTTTAAAGATGCTTTGTAAATCTAACAAAGGAAGCACATCAACTTGTTTGGTCCCTAAATCCCACATAAAACTATGAGCTAAAAATTGGATATAAAACACTAATTCAGGGGACACTCAAGAGCCACAAGTTTGGTGGTGGAAAAATCTCTTGAAATTCAAATCCCAACCAAAGAAATTATTCATGTGGCTCCTCTTGAGCAATAAATCTCTCACGTGGGATATACTTCAAAAAAGAACTTTTGAAGGGCCTCACACATGTTGTTTATATAAGATAGACTCGAAAACAAAATCCCATTTGATTTTGTCTTATAGTTACACCAAAGAGATATGGATGCACGTAGACATGGTTACATGGCTGAAAAAGACATGGTTACATGGCTAAAAAAGACATGGTTACATGGCTAAAAAAAAACCTGGAATGAATACAGAATTGAGGAGGTTCGTAAAATATGGTACTCAGACAATGAAATATCAAAGCTCAAATCCCTCCCTCTTACTATTGTTTAGGGAATATGGTTAGCAATAAATTATACATTCTTTGAGGATATAGAAGTCATTCCTTTGCAATGTTCCATGCAAACTCTCAATATACTATGTGCCTTCCCTCAATAATCAAATTCCCACAACTCCAATCACAACTCCCATGACATTGTGAACAAGGAAATATATTGGACTTATTTTGATGGGGATTCTCAAAGAATCTTTATTAGATGAGGAGCTCGAGGCATTCTACATCTATTGGATGATCATAGTATCTCCTTCTCTCCTCATATAGGTAATGAAACAAATAATTTCTAGGAATTATTGGCCCTAGAACTTGTTCCATGTTTGGCTATGGAAAAAGAAAGCTCTTACCTATAAATGTACAAGTATTCTTTACATGTTTGGCTATGGATGAAAGGAATCTTAACTTTACAAAACTTCATTTTACAACTTTTATTTCAAGATATTAAGAGTAGCATGCTAGTTTCACATCACTTTTAACAGGAGAAGTCATGAAAAGCCTCCAAGCTCACACCACATAATATATTCATAAATCATGTTGTAAAACGTATTTCCAATGTATTTTATTAAGGATTATATATAGTTTTTTTTTATATACTCATATATAGTTGGACATAAAAAAAAATATTTTATTTTATATTATAAATAAATGATTATAAAAAAAATCAAACTTATTTTGTAATTATGCACTCACTTAATTTTTTTATATATATAATAAAATTAATTGACTTTTTTCTTTGTAAAAAAAAGTTAAAAATAATTCTTCAATAATGAAGTCCTAAGAGTTAGCTAACTCAAGTGCCTCTGAACTAAACTTGAAGTTGTTACCCTTAGAATTAGGCCTAGGAGAATACTCAAGAGTTTCCCGTGAGAATTACCTGGAATTTTTTTTTTATTCTATAATGAATATTTTATGAAAAAAATTATCTTATTATATTTTCAAAAATTGAAGAAAATCAAATATATTCACTTGTAATAAAAAAAAACCATTAATAAAGGAAATGATGAACAAAATATACTTTAAAATATATAATTCGTACAAACATTTATTATTTAACAAATGACTTGGTTTAATCTTTTATTTAACACTTGTTCCATTAGAGACCCCATTCCAGCTGCCAGCTATAATCATACTGAACCCATACAATGAATATAAGGCCCGTGAAACTTGAATGGAGAAGAAGAATGTACGTGTGCATGCCAATTTGCTTTTTGCTTGATTGACATCTTACCGATCGATCTGTAACACGGAGGGTGCAGCAAAGTCAAGTCAAGAGAGATTTTCTTGCATTTAATGATAGCTACGAATAATCTATGGCCATCCGGAGAAAGTAATCACAAAGCATCACAGCCATAAATTATGCGATCAGATGCTCTCATAATCCAAAATTCATAATCCACCAGGGCTGGGTAATATCCAGCCTGCTAGGCAGCATGCTGTTGCAGATCGTATATATATTGTCGGATATTTTTGGTATATATATCAGAGCAGCATTCAATTCTGCTATAACAAACTGTATAGTGATAGCCATGACCAGGTTATCCAGTCGTTAAATTTCCAGGCAAATTTTTCCCTTCACAATAAATACACCTGAATATTTAAAACTTTTAACAATCACACTAACTAAGTCATGCCGAATCAATGCGTTTACAAATTTTGTGATCTTTCTGTGCAGCACAGTGTTGCATATATAAACCGCCTGTTACAAAAGTAAGATGAGAAATATTCAGAGTCCAAGCAACGATTCTTAGAGCTGTGCCTGGACTAGTATAGGACTTCATAAATAGGACATCGCTGTTATGGTGAAAACAATGAGATTATAAATCCTTAGCAGAAAAGTAGCTATGAATTCTCACGATTGCCTGTAGTCCTGATCAATGATGATAGAGATCAAAAACATATTAACATAATAATATTTCTTATATTAAAAATCAAACATAAAATTAAAAACATTCTACTGCTGATCAGCATTCAATGCTGCTGCGAACAATGATATAATTGAAGAGGATATACACAATTTGTACATTTTTGTACTAATACAAATCTAATACAGATACCATGTTT
>ML779578.1:76789-95328 GCA_009831015.1 Picea engelmannii | reverse complement strand
CAGAGAAAATGTCTCCAACAATGAAGGAGAATCATCTAAAACAATGTTTCTTTCAGGCCATACATCAGAAGAAGGTCACTCCAAGGACCTTTGGTTGTTGGATAGCGGTTGCAGCAATCATATGAAAGGTAACAAAAATTTGATTTCTTGCATGGATTCTTCTATCAAATCTGAAATAACACTAGGTGATGATTCTCAAGTAAAAGTTCTAGGAAAAGGCATTGTATATATTTTAACTAAACAAAATCAGAAGAAAGACATA
This sequence comes from Picea engelmannii, assembly GCA_009831015.1. Classification (NCBI taxonomy): domain Eukaryota; kingdom Viridiplantae; phylum Streptophyta; class Pinopsida; order Pinales; family Pinaceae; genus Picea; species Picea engelmannii. The sequence continues at coordinate 95,066 of ML779578.1, read as the reverse complement.
CATGATGTCTACTATGTACCAAACCTCAAACATAATCTGATTAGTGTAGGACAATTGATGGAGCATGGTTATGATGTCTTATTTAAAGGCTCAATGTGCTTAATTTTGGATAAATCGCCTAGTAGGAAACTAATTGCAAAAATCCAAATGATTAAAAATATGATGTTTCCCCTAAATTTGATAAGTGTCAACTTTTCCCAACCATATGCTCAAAATGTTTGAAACACAGATGAGACTCTACTATGGTATGCTAGGTTTTGTCATCTTCCTTTTAAGAGTCTAAGTCTTCTTCAAAAACATTAAATGGTCAAAGATCTTCTTGTATTAAATGAACACGACAGTCCATGTGAAAGTTGTATACTTGAAAAGCATAAGAGTGACATTTTTCCAACATCTTCCAATAGAGAAAAAAGAACATCTAGAATTGGTTCACAGAGACCTCTATGGACCAATGCAAACTTAATCAATTGGTGGTAGTTTTTATTTTCTAACCTTTTTAAATGACTTTAAAAGGAAAAATTGGATTTATTTTCTTAAAAATAAGTATGATACCTTCTCAAAGTTTAAAGATTTCAAAGTTGAAGCAGAAAAACAGAGTGGAAAGTATGTGAAGGTGTTGAGATCAGATGGAGAAGGAGAATACAACTCGAAAGACTTTGTAGATTTTTGCAGACAACAAGGAATCATAATGCAGACCACAACCAGATATAAACCACAATAGAATGGAGTGGCTTAAAGAAAGAACCAAACCATCATGAACATGGCCAAAAGTATGCTCGGAGTAAAGAATTTTTCCAGTGATTATTGGACTGAAGCAGTTGTATGTTCAGTGTATGTCCTAAACAGATCTCCAACAAGTATTAAGGATAAATTATCTCAAGAGACATGGAGTGGCATTAAGCTAAATGTGTCTCACTTCAAAAAATTTGGATTCATTTCTTTTGCACATGTCTCTAAAGAACTGAGAAAGAAGCTTGACAACAGAAGTGAAAAATGCATCTTCATTGGATACAGTGAACAGTCAAAAGCCTACATAATTTATAATCCACTCACCATGAAATTTTTGGTGAGAAAGGATGTCAAATTCCTTGATAACAAATCATGGAGTGAGTAAGAAAATGAGACACTAGACAACCATAATCCAATGCAACAAATTGATGAGCAAACAAAAAATTCAGAACAAGAAGCATATCCACCAAGATTGTCAATGTTACAAGTACAAAGACAACAATAACATTCTCGAAATGGTTCTTCTTCTAGAAATGAATCATCCTCTTTAACATAAAATCAATGAACTAGAAGTATAAGGGAAATTTATCAGCAGAATAATGACTTTGAACAACAAGGTCATTTTTCCTTTCTATCTTGTCAACCAACCTTCTTTGAAGAAGCTGTCAAAGAGGAACATTGGGTAGAAGCCATGAATGAAGAAATTGAAGCCATAGAAAGGAACAAGACTTGGTATCTTGTTGATCTGCCACCAAACAAATCCATCATAGGAGTTAAGTGGGTTTACAAAACAAAGGTAAATGAAAAAGGAAAGATAGATAAGCATAAGGAAATGATAGTTGCCAAAGGTTTCTCTCATCAACCTGACATAGACTATGGCGAAACCTTTGCTCCTATAGCAAGGTTAGACACAGTAAGGACCATTTTAGCTATTGTATCTCAGAACAATTGGAAGGTGTCCCAGTTAGATGTAAAGTCAGTCTTTCTGAATGAAATTCTACAAGAAGTGTATGTGGATCAACCACCTAGTTTTGAGGTCAAAGGACAAGAGGACAAAAAATACAAGTTGAAGAAAGCCGTGTATGGCTTCAGCAAGGTCCAAGAGCTTGGTATAGTTGAATTGATTCTTATCTGATCAATAGCGGATTCAGTAGGAATAGTAATGAGCCAACATTGTATACAAAATCAGATTATGAAAGTAAAATATGTGTTTCTTTTCTTTATGTAGATGATATGATTTATACATGTAGTTCGACGATAAAAGAATTTAAAGCTGCCATGAAAATAGAGTTGGAGATGATTGATCTTGGACTCGTTAAATATTTTTTGGGAATTGAAGTTGAGCAATCAACTCATGGTATTTTTATCTATCAGCAAAAGTATGTTACAAACATTTTGAAAAGATTTAGAATGGATACATGCAAGCCAACATAAACCCCTATTGCACTAAGAACTAAATTAAGTAAACAAGATCAAGGTTCAACAATTGATTCAACCTTATATAAGAGGATGGTAGATAGTCTCATGTATCTTACTACGACTAGACCAGATATAATGTTTGCATCAAGTTTTGTTTCCATATTTATGGAATCTCCCAAGGATTCTCACTGGAAAGTTGGATAAATAATACTAAGATGTGTTGCATGGACACTTAACTATGGTTTGTGGTACAAAACTTCTAATATACTCACTTGCAGGGTACACAGACAATGATTTTGCAAGCAACATTGATGACAGGAAAAACACATATGGTTATGTTTTTCACTTGGGTACCAATCTAATTTCATGGGCATCATAGAAACAACCCATGGTTTCTATATCTTTAGTCAAGGAAGAGTATGTTGTTGCAACTTCAACATCATGTCAAACAGCATGGATAAGAATACTTTTGAAAGATTTGACACATATAGAAAAGGATACAACTCTTATTTTCTATGAAAACAACTCAACCATTGCATTTTCAAAGAACCATGTATTTCACAAGAAAATCAAGCACATTGACACTTGCTTTCATTTTATTCGAGAGCTTGTCAATAATGGAGATATGTTTCTTCAATTTTGTAAATCAAGAGATCATCTAAAAGACATTTTTACAAAACCGTTAGCAAAAATTGTTTTTGATTTTCAAAGAAAACACTTGGGCATTGTAAGTGGCGATGAATGTAACAACTAAGATTAAGGGGGAGTGTTGGAGTAATCTCCCCGTTCTTAACTATGTTTGTATTTCTTGTATGTCAGTTGTCCAATTTAGTCTAGTTATACTTTAGTAGTCTTTAGTTTTGTTTTTAGTTTACTGCAGTTTGTTGATAAATCTGTTGGATCTCTTTGTATCATTGTAATCTACTTAATAACAAGATGGGTATTGAAACCCCAAGGTGTTCTCCTGCAATTTTTTTTTGTTTATGTTTTTTTATCTACCTATTTGACTTTGTCATCTAATACATATACCATGCTTTTTCCTTAACATGGTATTGGCAGTTGGGTGTGAGTGATTCGATGTGTGTCTCGAGGGGATGTGTCATCAGTCAAGCCACCATTCCAAATTATGTTCATATGTGTGGGTTTGGTAACTCAATTGGTAGAGCGTTATGAATGGTATTTGGAAGGTCTTGGATTTACATCTTAGGTGTGATAGAATCTACAAAACTTGATCAACTCGATTAGAAATGTGCAATACTATGACAATCTATACAATAAAGAGGATATAGAAGACATTACATTGTTCTTGGATGTAGAAACCTTAAGTTACTTACCAGATATGAGAAGTTACACAATCTCTTGTGATCACTAGAAATGACAATAATAAATGTGTCATTTCTGATCAAGCAAGCTTATTCTCCTGAATATCAAATAATCTAAAAAAGTCACAGAATGAATTGATACAGGGGATTATTAGATAGATAGTCACCTTTTGTGGGTGAATTTCTCTTTCTAAAAAAGAAGCAAACACAACAGCCTCTCCATTGTATCCATTTATTGTCGATGAAACATCATCAAGATTCTCCCCTCACACGTCCAGATTTGGGCATTTACAAAAGAAATATTTAAGGACACATCCAAAGTTGGACATTTACAAAAGCAGTATTTAAGGGCAATGATTTTGAATCATGCCCGCTATGGAGTAATTTTTCCATAAACATTTAAACACCTACCTCAAGAACATGCAATAATATTATTGGCTTACTTTGGAAATACAGATCACATCTGGCCAAGATGGCATGGTATTATACATGGATATCCATCTTCCTCATATTGATAAACCCAATTGAAATACTAACAAACAAGTAAGCCCTGAAAGCAATGCATCCCCAAATACACAATATCTAGTGAATTAGGAGTACTATAGAGAAAAATAGTAAATAGAAGGACATATACTTGGCCATAGATATCATATTGTGATTCGAAATATGGTAGAAAACCATGGTGTTGGCTATCGATGTGTGAATCTTGATGAAGCTACAACTACAACCATTATTTAGAGACATATATCCATCCATCCTTGCTAGAATCATCAACCATAGCAAATACCCACTTCAACAACTAAGTTTATAATAACTCAGTGAAGCCGCAAGCTTATATAGAGTTCTTCTCTGTGATTGTGTATGTGGCAATTCATGTCATTCCATGAGATAAAATTATAAATTAACTTAACATGAGGGTACATTAAGAAATTAATAGTAGTATGCGAAATTAATTTCAATAGCGACAATCAGTTTTCACATAATTCATGTATTTTCCTTAAAATAACAAGCCATGGGACACGGGACGCAGGCACGGTGAACAATAAATTATCACATAATTCATGTATTTTCCTTAAAATAACAAGCCATGGGACACGGGACGCAGGCACGGTGAACAATAAATTAATTTGACCTAGAAGAACAAACCAAGTGGAAGGAAGCAATAAACAAATGAAGTCTTCCATGCCTTTCTATATACGATGTTATGAAGAATTTGATTGACTAAATAGCAAAACTTAGTACATAGTTTGAGAAATTATGAGTTTGGCATGGATGGGTAGAAGGTAGAAAAGGTATGTGCTGGCAGATTCCATACATTGTATTGTGGTTGGTTCATCGTAATGATAAGTTGAGCTTGGATTAGTTAAGAGAGGAAGACTTCTTAGAAAAAAATCAAGGAGATCTGGAAACCCTTGGATGGTTCCTCCCAAGAATCTCCCCCATACAATTTCAACAAAACTTGAGAAGAGAAAAACAAGTAGCATCAAGTGGTGTGGGGAGAAGAGGAAGAAGGACAATGGATTACTCGTGGAAATTGAAGATAAGTTGGAATGCTATTATAACAAAGAGGGTCATGGATTTCTTATTGATAATCAAGCTTTTAAAGGAAAAGAAGAGGAAATTATTCTTAGATAAAGAAAATTAATGGTGAATAAAAAGGAGAGCAATCTAAGGCACGAGATGAAAATGCAAAAATATTTCACCAACTTGCAAATTGTCATAAAAACATTAATAGTATCTCTTACATTGATAAGGATGATGGTTCTATGGTATCAAACTTTCCTAAAATGGAAACCGAAGGAGTGAATTACTTCAAATGCTCTTTTCAAAAAGGAATCCACAACCACTATTAAAGCAATCATCAAAATAACAAGCTACTTTCTCAACTTTGTCATTGGGGAGGATAATCAATATTTAATGGCTAAATTCAGTAAGGAAGCAAAATACTAGGACTCTATGGCCTTCCAATAGAATTACTTTTGCATTTTTATGACTTCATTGAGTAAGATATTTTGAAAGTGGTTGAGTTATCTCGCTCTATAAACCAAAACTTGGAAAATTTTAACTCAACTTTCATTGCCTTAATATCAATGATGGACAACCCCACAAAATTAGAGAGCTTTATACCCATTTATTTATGTAATTGCTTCTACAAAATATTTTTTCCAAAAACATAACTCAAAAACTGAAATACATCCTCTCCAAGAAAATTTCCCTAAAGTAATTTGGTTTCTTGGAAGGAAGCCAAATACTTGAGGTTGTTGAAGTGGCACAAGAAGGGCTTGATATTGTAAGGCCATAAACCAAAAAGCTATAATTTTAAAGGTTGACATATCCAAGGCTTTTGACCACGTGAGCTAGAGCTATATATTAGGCTCATTATCATACATTTGGGTTTTATCCATGGGTTCTAAGTTGTACTGGCTTGGCCTCTTTTTCCATTATTCTCAATGGTGTTGCATCTCCTTTCTTTAAATTTCAAAGGGGGATCAGAGAAGGATGTCCCCTATGACCCCTTCTTTCCCTTCTCATAGTAGAGGGTCTTTGCAAATCTCTAAAAGTAACATGTACAAATGGAAGTCTAAAAGGTATATATGGTCCCGACTTGTAATGTTACTCATCTTCTTTTTGTTGATGATATACTAATTTTTTGTGAAGGTTCAAGAAGTATGATTGAAAAAATTAGAGAGATCATATAAATATCTTTTGTGAAGCTACGGGTATTCAAATAAACATAATGAAATCTTTGATTTTGTTTTGGGATTCGTGAAGCTAGAAAATAACCAAATCGCTTAGGGTTTCCCCTACTAGTTGGGGCTCATTGACACTGGGCTAAAATATCTGGGCTTTCACTTGAAATCCAATCAATGCAAAAAAGGGATTGGTAGTCGCTTCTGGACAAACTGGAGAAAATATGAAACATCTAGTACACTCGTTGGTTATCTTGGGGTGGAAAACCGGTTCTTGTCAAAACAATCCTTGAAGCAATTCTTATTTATTGGATTCCTTTGGCGTAGATCCCAAAAGGAAATCCTAGACAAAATAAGACAACTCTCCTTTAGATTTATTTGGTCTCAAGAAGTAGGAAAGAAAAATTTGGTGTTAGCCTCTTGGAAAAGGCTTGTTGTCCAAAAAGGCAGTCGAGAAAAATAAGACAACTCTCCTTTAGATTTATTTGGTTTGGAGAACCAGGAAAGAAAAAATTGGTGATAGCCTCTTGGAAAAGGCTTGTTGTCAAAAAATTACTTATTAGATGGAGTCTAAAGAATATCTTTTCATTCTCAAAGGCCCTAGCCACCAAAAATGCGTGGAGACTTGTTTAAGGCATTGGGCTCTAGAATCAAGTCACAAAAGACAAATACTTTCAATAGGATTCAATAGAGAATTGGATCCAAAACCCCCCAAAAAAATTCCAAAATGCATCAATCATCTAGAAATCGATTCTTTTAGCATTCCACTTGATTGGTAACTAGTTGAGAAGGTATTCTTTAAGGATTCAAATATTATACCTATGTGTAATGTTGGTAACTAATTGAGGTGATATTTTTTAAGGTTTCAAATATTATACCTATAGATAGTATTCTAAGTGACTATTTCAGTATTTTGAAAAGTCATACATATAGATAGACGAATTTTCAATAAAACACGCATAATTTAGTATTAATGTATTTTTTCAAAAAATAACCAATTGACAAAATTTCTCGCATAAAAATACCATGTTGGTTAGTTTGGAATATTGGAAAGGGATAAAAAGTACTTCTAGGCTTAGACCCTTGGATTAGATGCAAGGAAGCTCATAAACTCATAGATCATATGATCCATGAGAAAAATAGCAAGGGCTATCAAACTCTAAGACAATTTGTTAATGGAAACTGGGACATAGGACACCAACCATGGTTATAGGAAACCCATACTTAGAACCTTTAAAGATGCTTTGTAAATCTAACAAAGGAAGCACATCAACTTGTTTGGTCCCTAAATCCCACATAAAACTATGAGCTAAAAATTGGATATAAAACACTAATTCAGGGGACACTCAAGAGCCACAAGTTTGGTGGTGGAAAAATCTCTTGAAATTCAAATCCCAACCAAAGAAATTATTCATGTGGCTCCTCTTGAGCAATAAATCTCTCACGTGGGATATACTTCAAAAAAGAACTTTTGAAGGGCCTCACACATGTTGTTTATATAAGATAGACTCGAAAACAAAATCCCATTTGATTTTGTCTTATAGTTACACCAAAGAGATATGGATGCACGTAGACATGGTTACATGGCTGAAAAAGACATGGTTACATGGCTAAAAAAGACATGGTTACATGGCTAAAAAAAAACCTGGAATGAATACAGAATTGAGGAGGTTCGTAAAATATGGTACTCAGACAATGAAATATCAAAGCTCAAATCCCTCCCTCTTACTATTGTTTAGGGAATATGGTTAGCAATAAATTATACATTCTTTGAGGATATAGAAGTCATTCCTTTGCAATGTTCCATGCAAACTCTCAATATACTATGTGCCTTCCCTCAATAATCAAATTCCCACAACTCCAATCACAACTCCCATGACATTGTGAACAAGGAAATATATTGGACTTATTTTGATGGGGATTCTCAAAGAATCTTTATTAGATGAGGAGCTCGAGGCATTCTACATCTATTGGATGATCATAGTATCTCCTTCTCTCCTCATATAGGTAATGAAACAAATAATTTCTAGGAATTATTGGCCCTAGAACTTGTTCCATGTTTGGCTATGGAAAAAGAAAGCTCTTACCTATAAATGTACAAGTATTCTTTACATGTTTGGCTATGGATGAAAGGAATCTTAACTTTACAAAACTTCATTTTACAACTTTTATTTCAAGATATTAAGAGTAGCATGCTAGTTTCACATCACTTTTAACAGGAGAAGTCATGAAAAGCCTCCAAGCTCACACCACATAATATATTCATAAATCATGTTGTAAAACGTATTTCCAATGTATTTTATTAAGGATTATATATAGTTTTTTTTTATATACTCATATATAGTTGGACATAAAAAAAAATATTTTATTTTATATTATAAATAAATGATTATAAAAAAAATCAAACTTATTTTGTAATTATGCACTCACTTAATTTTTTTATATATATAATAAAATTAATTGACTTTTTTCTTTGTAAAAAAAAGTTAAAAATAATTCTTCAATAATGAAGTCCTAAGAGTTAGCTAACTCAAGTGCCTCTGAACTAAACTTGAAGTTGTTACCCTTAGAATTAGGCCTAGGAGAATACTCAAGAGTTTCCCGTGAGAATTACCTGGAATTTTTTTTTTATTCTATAATGAATATTTTATGAAAAAAATTATCTTATTATATTTTCAAAAATTGAAGAAAATCAAATATATTCACTTGTAATAAAAAAAAACCATTAATAAAGGAAATGATGAACAAAATATACTTTAAAATATATAATTCGTACAAACATTTATTATTTAACAAATGACTTGGTTTAATCTTTTATTTAACACTTGTTCCATTAGAGACCCCATTCCAGCTGCCAGCTATAATCATACTGAACCCATACAATGAATATAAGGCCCGTGAAACTTGAATGGAGAAGAAGAATGTACGTGTGCATGCCAATTTGCTTTTTGCTTGATTGACATCTTACCGATCGATCTGTAACACGGAGGGTGCAGCAAAGTCAAGTCAAGAGAGATTTTCTTGCATTTAATGATAGCTACGAATAATCTATGGCCATCCGGAGAAAGTAATCACAAAGCATCACAGCCATAAATTATGCGATCAGATGCTCTCATAATCCAAAATTCATAATCCACCAGGGCTGGGTAATATCCAGCCTGCTAGGCAGCATGCTGTTGCAGATCGTATATATATTGTCGGATATTTTTGGTATATATATCAGAGCAGCATTCAATTCTGCTATAACAAACTGTATAGTGATAGCCATGACCAGGTTATCCAGTCGTTAAATTTCCAGGCAAATTTTTCCCTTCACAATAAATACACCTGAATATTTAAAACTTTTAACAATCACACTAACTAAGTCATGCCGAATCAATGCGTTTACAAATTTTGTGATCTTTCTGTGCAGCACAGTGTTGCATATATAAACCGCCTGTTACAAAAGTAAGATGAGAAATATTCAGAGTCCAAGCAACGATTCTTAGAGCTGTGCCTGGACTAGTATAGGACTTCATAAATAGGACATCGCTGTTATGGTGAAAACAATGAGATTATAAATCCTTAGCAGAAAAGTAGCTATGAATTCTCACGATTGCCTGTAGTCCTGATCAATGATGATAGAGATCAAAAACATATTAACATAATAATATTTCTTATATTAAAAATCAAACATAAAATTAAAAACATTCTACTGCTGATCAGCATTCAATGCTGCTGCGAACAATGATATAATTGAAGAGGATATACACAATTTGTACATTTTTGTACTAATACAAATCTAATACAGATACCATGTTTCATCCTTAACATGATATTGGCAGTTGGGTTTGCGCAAGCCCGTGTGTGGCTCGAGGGGAGGTGTCAGCGGTCAAGTCACAATTCCAAATTATGATCAGATGTGTGGGTTTGGTAACTCGGTAGAGCGTTCTGAATGGTATTTGGAAGGTCTTTGGATTTGAGTCTTAGGTGGGCTACAGATTGCAAAACTTGATCAACTTGATTAGAAATGGGCAATGCTGCCAAAATCTATACAATAAAGAGGATATAGAAGACATTACATTGTTGTTCTGGTTCGTTTTTTGTTTTCTAATTTTTTAAAATTTCATTTTCCATTTTAATGGCTGTATAACATCTATATTTCATTTTTCATTGTCCATTCTAATGACTGTATAACATCTATATTAGCCTTGTTACATTGAAAGATGGGTATAATTAATCATCTTTTAATCTTGAATTTTTAAATTTTTAAGATGGGCAGTATACTTATTGGAGTGGGCACAATTAATCATCTTTTAATCTTAAATTCTAATTTGATGGCTATGCATTGAAGAGGTTGGCATATTCTAGTGGTCCTCCAAAATCAATGAGTAGGATTTATTGTTGATAACTTCTTTGCATTTATAAATGCATATGTTAACCTCTTTACTTTTTAACATTTACCTAATCATATTAAGAAATTACTTTAACATCATATGATTGCCAAGTTTAAATGATTGACTTTTGGGATTCCTCAATTGTATGAGAGTTTCATTATCTACCTCAGTTATCAACGCTTTTCATTTCTCATTCTCTACCTCATTTCGTCTGGCGTTTCATTAGTTTCATTCTCTACCTCATGTGGATTCTCCGTTGGAATTGTTTTTGTGAGCACCCGTTCCGGTTCTGAAAGGCTTAATTATTCATCATCCCTTTGTCAGTGGAGGTTACGTGGCTGAGATGTGGAGGGTTTGTTTTTTGTGTGGGATTTAGCCACTGTTTTTGTGATGGGCCGGGAAGTTCGCAGTTTCTTCATGCATGAGCCTAGTGTGTTTAGTGTGTTTACTGATTTAAAAGATGTTTTTGATATTTTCTGATATTTGAATTTCTCACTGATTTTATTATGATACAGATGTTTCGGACAATAAATTGATAGATAAAATGTATATGTAATTGTAATAGTCGTCTCTGATGATTGCATGACACTTAATTTTTTTTAAGATTCTAATCTGAATAGCAATGAAGCTGTTTTTTTTTCTGGAAAAATAAAAAAGATATTACATTATTCTTGGACACACAAACCTAACCTTAGAAAACATTACATACATTGTTCTTGGACACACAAACCTTAGAAGACATTACATTGTTGTTCTTGGACACACAAACCTTAGAAGACATTACATTGTTCTTGGACACATAAACGTTAAGTTGCTTACCCGAGACGAAAAGTTGGACAAGCTCTTGTGATCACTAGAAACAAGAACAATAAATGTGGCCTTTCTGATCAAGCAAGCTTCTCTTTTAAATATGAGATAAGCCCAAAAAGTCACATAACGAATTGATACGGGAGATTATTAGATAGATGGTCACTTTTTGTGGGGAATTGCCCTTTGTGAATAAGAAGCTAGCACAACAGCCTCACCATTGTAGCCATTTGTTGCCGATGCAGCATCAGCAAGATTCTCCCATCACACGTCCACAGTTGAGCATTTACAAAAGCAGTATTTAAGGACACGTCCACATTTGGGCATTTGGGCATTTACAAAAGCAGTATTTAAGGACACGTCCACATTTGGGCATTTACAAAAGCAGTATTGAAGGACAATGCCCGCCAATCATGCCTGTTATGGAGTAGTTTTTCCATAAACAGCTACCTCAAGAGCATGCAATAATACTTGGCTTACTTGGGCAATAAAGATGGCATCTGGCCAAGGTGGCATAGTATTTTACATGGACACCCATCTTCCCCTATTGATAAACCCCCTTGACATACTAACAAACAAGTAACCCTGAAAGCAATGCATCCCCAAATACCCAATCCCAGTGAATTAAGAGTACTACACAGATTTAGTAAAAATAAGGACGGCATTCCAAATACCCAATCCCTAGTGAATCAGGAGTACCATAGTGAATCAGGAGTACCATACAGATTTAGTAAAAATATGAGGGTGGAAAATGAGATACAGATTCATAGTGAATCAGGAGTACCATACAGATTTAGTAAAAATATGAGGGTGGAAAATGAGATACAGATTTAGTAAAAATATGAGGGTGGAATATGAGAGTGGGGTATTAATAGAGAATACCATATAGATTTAGTAAAAATAAGGATAGATACTTAGCCATGGATATCATACTGTGATTGGAATTATGGTAGAAAATCTCATTGTTGAACATAGAGGTGTGAATCTTGGTTATGCTGCAACCATTGGCTGATAAATATATCTGTTTTTTTTTTCCAGAAAGAAAATTTTTCTCGAATTTATATTGATAATAAATTCATTTACAAATGCTGAGAATGATAAATATATCTGTTAATCCTTATTAGAATCATCACAAGAGTTATTTATATTGATAGCTGGCATACATCAAAGTGTGAATCTTGGTGAAGTTGCACTTGCAACCATTGGCTGAGACATATATCTATCAATCTTTGTTAGAATCATCACAAGAGTTATTTATATTGATAGATGTCATACATCAAGGTGTGAATCTTGGTGAAGCTGTAGCTGCAACCATTGGCTGAGACATATATCTATCAATTCTTGTTAGAATCATCACAAGAGTTATTTATATTGATAAATGTCATATATTAATTTAGTGTCTAGTTTAATTATGATTTTAAAAATTAAAAATTATTATTATTATGATTGTTTATAATGTTCGGTGATTAATCAAATCAAATATCCATTAAATCAAACTAGTAAATATCATACCATGATTCCAAAAATGATAGAAACCTCATTATTGGACATGACTTGTGAATTTTGGTGAAGTTGTAGCTGTAACCATTGGCTGAAACATATATCTATTGATCCTTATTAAAATCATCACAAGATTGATTTATAATGATAAATCTCATATATCAATTTAGTATCTAATTTAATTGTGATTTTATAAATTAAATATTATTATTATTATTAAAATTTATAATGTTTATTGACTAATCAAATCAAATATCCATTAAATCAAAGTAATAATAATTAAAATTATATCACTTATCTAAATCACCTATTTTAAGTTGGGATCCTGTTTTATTTAAGGATTTAGAGTATACAGATAAAAAAAATTCTTTATGAGAAAAAAAAAAATCAAATTCTATATATGTTAGAGGTAATTCTATTTAAAATCAAATTCTATATATGTTAGAGGTAATTCTATTTAGTAATGGATATTTATGTAAAAGTTTATTATATTATATTATAGTTTCATAGGAAAATCAAATATATTCACTTGTAATCAATTCATCAGAAATTATTAACAAAATATAACTTCCAAAAATATAATTTGCATAAACACGTATTATTTATTCAACAAATGCCATGGTTTAATCTTTTAATTAAAAGATGTTCCATTAAGGACCCCAGTCCAGGTGTCAGTCATAATCTTACTGTACCACAACGAATATAAGGCCGTGAAACTTGAATGCATGAAGAATGTACGTGTGCATGCCAATTTGTAGATTGATGTCTTACCAATCATTGTGTAACATGGAGGGTGCAGCAAATCAAATCAAATCAAGACATATTTTCTTGCATTTAATGATAGGTACGAATAATCTATTGCGATCTGGATAAAGTAGTCACAGAGCATTACAGGCAGAGACGGCACGGAAGAAAATAATCGGAAAGGCTCTTTCCTAAATTCATAATCAACCAACTATGAACTAGGTTATCCAGTTCTTCGATTCCATGCCAATTTCTACCTTCACACTAAATACACCTGAATATTTAAAACCTTACACAGTCAATCATATCAATTCAGTGCGTTTGCAAACGGCCAGCAATAACCAGCTTTGTGCGGCAGCTTTCAATTCTGAGGCAGCTGTTATATACATAGTCAATAACCAGCTTGCTGTTTAACATTCAATACTACTATAATTGGTATATACACAGTTTGGATATATACAATAGTGTATATATCAGTGGTGTATATATCAACTTCTGTAGCATTGAATGTTGTTTAGCAAGCTGATTATTACTCGTGCTTACAAATTTTGTGATCTTTCAATAACCAACCAACCTGCTATTACTCGTGCTTACAAATTTTGTGATCTTTCAATAACCAACCAACCTGCTAGGTAGCATTCAATTCTGCGTATATACCAGCTGCTGTAGTATTAAATGTTGCTCAGCCTGCTGGTTATTGCTAGCCTTTGCAAAAATTGTGATCTTTCTGTGAAAGACAATGAATCTTGCAAGTTGCATATATCCACCTCCTGTTACACAAGTAAGATATGAAATATTCAGAGTCCAAGCAACTAATCTTGGAGCTGTGCCTTCGACTTGTATAGGAACTCATAAAAACGACATCGTTATTACAGAATATTCTGATGAAAACACTGAGATTAGAGGCCCTTAGCAGAAAAGTCTGGACATGGGAAAATAGCTATGCAATCCCCCGATCGCCTGCAGTCCCGATCAATGATCAAGGCAGAGACAAAAACAATATATATTAATGTAATAATATTTCTTATATCGGAAATCAGACCTGAAACGAAATTGCTATGCACAATGATAAAAATGAAGACGATACACTTTGTACTAATACGCAGGTAATACAGATACCATGTTTGCTCCTGAACATGGTATTGATATATGGGCGTGCACAAGCCTGTGTGCGGCTGGAGGGGAGGTGTCAGCGGTCCAGACACCATTCCAAATTCAGATCAGATGTGTGGGTTTGGTCGTTCAGTTGGTAGAGCATTCTGAATGATATTTGGGAACTCTTGGTATTTGAGTACTTAGGTGGTCTAGAAACTGCAAAACCTTGATCAGCCCGATTAGAAATGTGCAATACTGCTAAAATATATACAATAAAGAGGATATAGAAACATTACATTGTTCTTGCACACAGAAATCTTAAGTTGCTTACCAGAGACGAGAAGTTACATAATCTCTTTTGATCACTAGAAACAACAACAATCAACGTGTCATTTCTGATCAAGCAAGCTTCTTCTCCTGAATATCAGACAAGCCCAAAAAGGTCACAGAACGAATTGATACTGGGGATTATTAGATAGATAGTCACCTTTTGTGGGGGAATTGCCCTTTGTGAAAAAGAAGCAAGCACAACAGCCTCTCCATTGTAGCCATTTATTGCCGATGCAGCATCATCAAGATTCTCTCCTCACACGTCCACAGTTAGGGCATTTAGAAAAGCACTATTTAAGGACACATTCACAGTTGGGCATTTACAAAAGCACTATTTAAAAACAATGCCTACTCTGGAGTAGTTTTTTCATAAACAGCTACAACAAGAGTATGCAATAATAATATTGGCTTATTTGGGCAATACAGATAACATCTGGCCAAGGTGGCATGGTATTCTACATGGATACCCATCTTCCCCATATTGATAAAACCCCTGGAAATGCTAACAAACAAGTAGCCCTGAAAACAATGCATCCCCAAATACCCAATCCCCAGTTAATAAGGAGTACTAATTAGTAAATACAAGGGCGGATACTTAGCCATAGATATCATACTGTGATTCAAAATATGATAAAAAACCCTATTGTTGGGCATCGAGGTGTGAATCTTGATGAAGCTGCAGCTGCAACCATTGGCTGAGACCTATATCGATCCATCCTTGCTAGAATCATCAGCCATAGCAAATACTCACTGCAACAACGAAGTATATAAAAACTGAGTGAAGCCACAAGCTTATATAGAGTTCACTAGAGAGAAATGAATAGAAGCAAGCGAAATTAATTTCAGCAGCAACAGTCTGTTGTCACATCATTGTATATATTTTCCCTAAAATAACGGGCCTTGGGATTCGGGAGGCGGGCAGAGTGAATAGCAAATTAATTTGACCTAGAAAAGCAGATTGAAGTCTTGCATGCCTTTCAATATACAGTGTTACGATGTTGAAAAATCCGATCGAGTTTGGCAAAAACTCAATAGAGTTTGAGAAATTATCTCCGAGTTTGGCATGGACGGGCGAAAGCTGGAATAGGTATATGTGGTGGCGGTTTCAATACACTGTATTTTGGTCGGTTCGGATCGATTACCTTTTGATTAAGGTCAATTTTGGGATTTGTGCAGTTGCCTCGTCAAAAGTAATATTTCTGTGTGTGAGATGTCCACTTAATCGAATGTCCTTGGGTTGATTTTTTTTTTATAAGTGGGGACTCCGTGACTTTTTCTGTAGCATGTATGCCATCGTTGGCACTTGGCATCCTTACTACGAGATTGATTGATGACTTTGGGGGACCTCCATGTCCCCCATGTGATGATGCTATCGAGGAACGACACATCTAGGTACACCATGGAGGAAGGTGGCAAGGACTAATATAATGCAACAAGAATCTTAGCTTCATAAAACCACGTTGATATTGCAAACATGAAATATCCCTCAATTGCTATATATATATTTTTTTGAATTTAGAGGAATGGAGTATTTTTTTGATTTTAGAGGAAATGAGTAAGCTAACTTGGTAGCAAATAGAAACTTGGCCATCATGATGATTCTAAGTCAAAACTTTATCACATGGGGATGTTTAGAAAATTCATCAAAGTTTTGGATTGGTCTAAAATTTAAAAACAAGTTGCATTTATGTAGTGGGAGGATCTCGAGAGGGAGGATTAGCCTACTCCTAGAGGAATAGGTAATTCAACTTGGATTATTTAGGTTAGCTATAACCTCTAGGTTAGTGCCAACAATTAACATGTCCACTTTATAAAAATTAAACCAAGGTGAAGAAGATAACAAACATGCTATTGAATTACTATATTACTCTATTGAATTTATAAATTGAATAAGTTACAAACATGCAATTGTTGAAATATCATTTTGAATGAAAATTATTTAACTTAGCAAATCTTACCCATTACCTCAATACTTCGAAGTTATAAGTGAATTTCAATAAAAAAAAATATTTAACTTGGCAAATCTTACCCAATACCTCAATGCTTTGAAGTTATAAATGGATTTCAATGTATTACTCATTGCCTCAATACTTCGAAGTTATAAGTGGATTTCAATAAAAAAATATTTAACTTGGCGAATCTTACCCAATACCTCAATGCTTTGAAGTTATAAATGGATTTCAATGTATTACTCTGAAGTTACAATTTGGTTTCAATATATTACTCCAAGTTTTAAGTAGGATTTACAAGGAGTAGATAATTTTTGCTATTAATCTTACATAAGGTATAAATATAGTAATAAATTTAAATAATTTGTAAACCAATTTGACATTTTATTTTATGAAAATATTATCCAAATTTAGTGAGTCAAATCTCACTCAAAACATGTAGAATTCAATCAAAATCGATGTTGTTGATATCGTGCATGAGTTCAAAGGTACCAAAATATTGTAGATACTATACGTAGGTTCAAACACATCAAAAATCTGCACGAGTATATGATATCAAAAAGTTGATTTCTACATTTTAATTAAGCAAAATCTAAATTTATTAAATTCCAAAGAAAAAATGATGTTAATAAAGATCAAAATTGTTTGCTATTTATTCTTTTTTGAAAATAGATAAACAGAGTATGACTCAACATCCTTTTTCAATTTTCCATTATTAATCGAGTCAAATAATCTTTGCTAAAATTGTAATTTTGAATTAATAAAATTGTTGTTATTAATGCAAAATGGATTGAGTACTCTTGAATACTCCTACTGATGATGTAATATTAGCATCTACTATATGCAATTCCATCATTCTAAAATAATTCTTAATGGATGTGCCAACAATACCTATTCTTTCTTTCTAATTAATTTGAATGGTTGAAAAAAAAGTTAATTCTTAATGCATTTAAACTACAACCTTCTTTAATAATCATCTTAATAGTATTAATCTATTAATAACACATTTGCACAATTTTTTTTTATGTTTTTATGTGATTCTTCAATTTCTAAAACATTCATTCAATTAATCTTTTTATATTTAAAATAAACATTTATTTTATTAATTATGGGACATTTAAAAACGATGCTATAACATCTTTTAGTAAAGCTTTGATAAAATCTTTATGTTTCAATCATTAACTTACTCTGATGCACATCTTTGTTAGTTTTTTTCTAAATTCTATATCTTTATATATTAATTATTAATCAACATCATTAAATTTGTTATTAATTATGTAATTAAACTTATAAAATATTTTTCATGAGATTTTTTT
>ML779578.1:65589-76689 GCA_009831015.1 Picea engelmannii | reverse complement strand
TTAACATTTTAGTAATGCAAAATTGAAATTTACTAAATTTTAATTAAAAAAAGTTATTGAAAATAATGGAGAAAAGATGAAATTATTCATTATTTATCCTTTTTAAAAAGGTTAAACATACTATATTTTCAACATCTTATAGAATCTGGGGAAGTAATCTTTGTCAAGATCACAATTTTGAATTAATTAAATTGTTATTTTTAATGTAAAATGAATTAAACACCCTTATTTAATACCCATACTATAACCAAATTAGTGTAATATTAATATTTATTATATGAGATTTCATCAATTTAAAATTACTTTTAATGAATTTCATGCCAAAAATACAGATTTCCTTTTTGTTATTTTAAATAACTAGAAAAAAAAACTAATTCATAACATATTTAAACTATAATATTTTTTAATAAACAATATAAAATTTATTAATTCTTTCTTCAATAAATTTATACAATTATCTAATTTCTTAAAAAAATATTCAATTAATATTATTATATAATTAACAATATAAAATTAAATTTTTAATATCAATTTTATTTATTTAAAATAAACATTTATTCCATTTATTAATTACTGGACATTTAAAAGCAATACTATACTGAAAATATCAATAAAGCTGAGTCAAACATCAATAAAGTATAAACATGTGTTTCAACTTTGAATTTACTTTAATGCGCGCCTTCTGTTAAGGTCCTTTCCAAGTTTTGCGTTTTTATATTAATTATTAATCAACATCATTGATATTATAATAATCACATAGTCAAACTTGCAAAACATTTTCCATACAAAATTACTAATTTTTCCTTAGAGTTCATTACACTTATCCTTTAACTCTCTTTTTAAATTTTTTTATTCAAATTTTACAAAATCTTTTATGAATAATATATTTAAATTTCTTAATTTTTATTTACCATTCATTTCACTTATACTTAAACTTTGTTTTTAACCTTTTTTATCCAAAATTACAAAAGCTTTCATGAATAATATAATCAAATTTATTATTTTTTCCCTATAATTCATTTCACTTCTTCTTTATTTTATTTTTACAAAAGATTTTATAAATAATATGGTCAAATTGTCCATTTAAAATTTTGAAATTTTCATGGCAATTCATTTCGCTTGTACCTCAACCTTTTCTCTTACAAATTAATATAATTTTAACTATTATATTATATTATATTATTAGTATCTCTTGATATTATATTATTAGTATCTCTGGATAGAATTAATATCATTTTAACTATTATATTATATTATATTATTAGTATCTCTTGATAGAATATTTTTATTATGTAGTTTTAATTTTACATTATAAAAAAAATTGTAATTAATCATGACTATAATGTTCATTACTTAAATTTCATTTTCATGGATGTTACATCATTTGATTCGATATTTCATCTCATATTCATCTTAAAATACAATTTGAGTGGGTCTAATAGTTAAGAACATGTATTTCATCTTTCCAAGTTACAGGTTCAAATCTGTGACCTCTTAAGAGGAAACACATGTTCTTAACCATTAGGCCCACACATGTTCATATATATATATAAAAAGATGAGCATAATCTTGTCAAAAATATGTCAACTAGGGTATGATAAATAAGATAAATAAAAATACTAACCAAGTTGTTGTAGTTAATAATATTTTTATTACTAAATAAAAATTTATAATCATATAATGATGATGAATAATTAATAATATTTTTTATTATTAAATAAAAAATCATAGTCATATAATATTGATGATTAACATCCACTAAGATCAAAATTGATTTATAAACTTTAGGAGAGAGTAACCACTAAATACATAATTCATTTATACTAAGTTTTACTCAATTGATAGGCTTGTGTAGAAGGAAGAGTGTGATACAATGCATTTTTATTATTCTTTATTTATGAATGTCATATATTTACTAACACAAAATGTTGTAGTCTAAACTTCTGTGTTTTGGCTTTTTTTCGAGGATATAATCCATTTAATTTTTTCCGACATCCGGTGAAAAAATGTTGGATCTGTAAATTTGAGTGGTTAATTCTATATAATCTGAGTGTTGTAGGACTTTTCCAAGACACTGAATCCATTTATTCATTCAAAAATATAATTTAAACAACATAAAATTGTGTTTTCTCCCATATTTATATCGTCGAATTTCGGTGAAAAATGCCAAAACGTAGAATGTTTAGACAATGTTATACATAATAACTTTAGTTGCATTTTATTTTGCTTCTATCACATCTAAGACATCGAAAATAAATTAAAATTACAATAATGTCAATTTTAGCATCACACAACAATAAGTATGGGCGGTGGAGAAAATGGCAGGGTTAGCATTAGCACAAGGTTCTAGAGGGTGTATGTGCTAGCTCGGGATGATGTTTGTGTTGTTAGGGTACATGCTCACATTTCGATTTGAATGGATCCGGGGTCAAACAATGAACATGTGGATTATGATGGAGATCTGGGTTGCATGGAAGATGTTTTTGTATCTAATGATGACTTCACTCATGTGTAAAAGTCAAAGAGGACACTTCCCTAGGTCTTTTCTGGGTCATCGATTCTTCCAATGATCATTGGATCGAGGGAAGTGGACACCATGGTGTTAGGAAATTCATTTCTGGCACAAGGCAAGCATGGAGGCTCCAACTATGAGGGATCGAAGGGAAATCCGATGCATGGAAGGAGTTATGAGCCTCATGCTCAATCCCATCTCCCTTGTCAAGCAAATGTGCAAGGTGGTGAGGATCATTTGAAGGAAAATGTCCAAAACAATGAAGGTCTGGTATCTCCTCCTAAAAACCAGAGGAAGTTGAAGCCTAAGTGTTGGAAAGTAAGAAAGGAGAGGAAGAAAATGGTTGTAGGAGATGACGCTTCACTAGGAAAGATATCAGAGTTGATGGGAAGGACTGCAATCAGTCATTTCTACGGGAAAACAATGTGCCCAAAATCTTTGTTTAAGTGGATTGATGAGAATTGGATGGATGTCTTGGGGTATAGGTGTGGTTTTCACACTTTAACTAGAGGGTGGATATGCTTCAAATTCTTTTCTAAGGAGGATTTGAATGGAATTTTTAGAGGGATATGGGGATGGGGGCCCCCAGGCCTAGTTATAAAAGAATGACATGTTTCTTTTGATCCTTCATGCGACCCGATGGCCCTGTCTAAGATATGGGTGATCTTGCCAAACCTTCCTCTAGTTTTTTGACATTCAGAGTTGTTGAAGGAAATCAGGAACAAAATAGGAAATTTCTTCAGCCTCGAACGAGAGTGGGAAACAAAGATGGATAGAAGATGCGGATGGATCCAAGTTGGTGTGGGATGGATTTTCCTGGAACGAAAGAATTGATTACTGGAAAGTGCCTTTTTGGTGCTATGGTTTTCATGAGGTTGGCCAATTTCAGGCACAGTGTGAAAGGCATCCTTCCCAATTTATGCCTCTCAGAAATATATGGAAAAGGAAGGCTTTGAAGTAAAACTCACACAATCAAGGGGAAAATACCAATAGTGAAGAATGTAGAAGCAATGCAAATCCAAGGAGAAGCAAATTTTTTGGTTTTTCTTCCTCAAAGGATGCTCATTTCGGGACAACCAATAAGGTTATGAGACCGACTCTTTACCTTTCAAAAAAATCTATTAATGTGAATCCTAGTCATATCAGTGTTGCATGTGATTCCAGTGTGAAAGAGACAACGCTTGTTAGGCCCCCTCCCCTCCCTTTATCGGATTCAATGAAGATTCTTTCTCTCGGGAAGGTCCCTAGCCCTTCATGGACAAAGTTACATTTTTCCTCCTTGTTTTAGGAAGGTAGGAATTTTGACATGGATCCTTGTCTTGTTTCTTTCCTTCCCTCTTACGATGACTCATCCACAAGTGGTTTTTCCAAGTCATAAACCAAGTTAGACTATCTCCTTAGGTCAAAAGTAAAAATTGGACCTATAGGGGAGTTTGGGGGGGTTCTGGATTTCAATAAGGCTCTTAGGGAGTATGTGGGTAGGAAATCCTTTTTGTCAAAGGATTAGTTACAAGTTAATAAGGAAATTGAGGATGGTAAGCAATAAACAATTATTCAATCCCTTAGAGGGGGGATGGCCTAGGCTAAGGTTATTGAATGATATTGCTATCCTAAAATATTAGAGGGGTTTGGGGTGACCACAAAATATTATCCCTCAAAAGGCTTGTGCAAAAGAAGAAGTTGGATGTCATCTTAATTCAAGAGACTATGTGTTCTACAGAAAAAGCAAAGGAAATTTGCAGGCCCTGGTTAAAGGGTTGGTATTTTTGTTCTTTGGATTTGGTTAGCCTTTCCGGGGGGTCTTTTTCAGTACCTGGAGCATGGGTTTTGGGAAATTTTCTTCGTCTGCAATTCCCTCACATTTGGTCAGAGATTTAGAGGAGATCTCCCTATTGGCGCCTTTCAAGGTGATCAACATTTATTATCCTTACTCGGATTGAATTCCTTTCTGGGAAATTTTGAGCTCATCAGGGGTAATGGAGGGCACACATATCATTCTAGGGGGTGAAATGAATTTTACCTTGTCCAATCAAGAAGTATTGGGGGGAGCATGCACGGAAAACCCATTGAAAGGTTTTTTCTCTAATTAGACATCAGTGAATTCTTTGGTTGATGTGGTTCCCCACAATATTTCTCAAACTTGGAGAAATGGTTGTAGGGGAGAGGACATGGTGGCAAAGCAGTTGGATATATTGCTCATTGTTGAAAATTTGTTGTTAATTTCATGGTGCATTTTTTCATGGGTGTCAGTGGGAGGACTCTTAGACCATATGCAAATTTTCCTGAAATTAGTCAAGTCGAATAAGGCAAAGTCTTTCCCTTTGAAATTTAACAATTCATGGTTGTGTGAAGATAACTATATATAATTGGTGGTAAATATGTGGGTGCATTTTTCATGTGATGAGGGATCATCATTTGTGAGTCAATTTGCAAGAAATATGGAAAATATTAATTTGTTGTGCAAAAAATGGGCGAGATCTTTCATTGCTCGTTCCTAAGCTAGTCTTAAGGAAATTGAGAAGGCTTTAGAATTCTTATTGGTGGAAAATTTGGCAAGGTATTTAACCCAAGAAGAAGAGTCATCATTGGGGGGGATTTAAAAAATGAAACAAGACTTGTTGCTTATGGAGGAAGGTAGATGAGGGCTAAAAACCAGGGCAATTTGGATGAAAGGAGATAATAATACAATTTTTTTCATACGTTCTCTCAACATCGAAAGAATCAAAATTAAATTGGATAAATCAAAGCTCGAAATGGGGATTTGGTATCCACACACGAGGAAAAGGTAGAGGCAGGGGTGGATTACTTTAGCTCCTTATTTAAGGAAAAAAATGGGTGTCACATTGTAGAGATCCTAAAAGTGGTTGAGTTGTTTCCTTGTAAAATTAATGAGGAAATGAATGAGGCCTTGATAGAGGTGGTTTCAGAGTCTGAAATATTTAACACCCTCTCAGATTTTCAAAAATCTAAAAGTCCTAGGCCTGATGGTTTGATAGTGGAATTCTTCCTTGGTTTTTACAAATTAAAAAGGGGGATCTATTAAAAGTGGTGCAGGAATCTCAAACATCTCAAAGGTTCTTAGGATCTCTTGATAAAAATTTCCTAGCCCTTATTCTAAAGAAAATGAAGCTGGTTTCATTTGATGATTTTCTCCCTATATCTTGCTACAACCTGATATACAAGTTTATCTCCAAACGAATAGGGTCAAACCAATTCTTAGCGAAACTGTCTTAGAGGACCACTTTGGATTTTTGTGTAAGAGGCAAATTCATGATGTTGTGTCCTTAGCCCAAGAAGCCTTACATTATATTAAACTGCATAAAATCATGTCCTTCATGTTAAAAATAGATCATTCCAAAGCATATGATAAAGTGAACTGGACCTTTCTTAGAATGACTCTGATCAAGTTGGGGATGAACCTGGTGTTAGAACTCTATAAATCTGCTCGGTTATAAAAAAAACGACAGAGGTAAATGTTTCAACCAACTTTGAGGCCCAAAACTAGCCTTTCGGACCTGTAGAGGGCTCTCTCGGGAGACTTTGTCTCTGCGCGGGATATGGATTTAAAGTTGTGGCTAGATTTAACACCTTTGAAATAATGGGTCCTGGCTATATTGATGCAAGAGAGTAAGACTTTGGGCTATGGAGTCGATTTGAGAAAACGATAGAAACAAATGAATCGGTGACAAAACTTGAGAGGATAAAGGCTAAGCGAGCATCAGTCTTCAGTGAAAAATCGTTGTAGGTAGCAAGGAGAAAATACAAGACGTAACTTGGAGCACTGCTGTGGATGAAGTCAGAGTTAAATTTAGAGGAAATATGTTTTGTCTAAATGGCGCGAACAAGGGGTGTGGCGCAGCGAATCTACAGGTTCGAAAGTTAGTTCCAATTTAGACAGAAAATGATATGAATAAAGAAAACATGAAGTACGTACACAAAGAAAGGAAAACAATACATCCAACTGCTACAATTAGAATCTTTTCATCAAAAGTACATGACTTTTGCATTAAATTTCGATCGAAATCAAATTACATACAATAGATATTGTCTATACTAATTTTTCGAACCAACCTGGCTTACATTGGAAAGATCAAATATATAAGCCAGGGCGTTGCTTGGGCTACCCTTCTCTTTTAACTGTTATCTCTAAAAACTAGGAAACTGATTGTTCTTCATTAAAAAACTCTTCGCATGACACATTTCCTAAAATAGACAACAAATACATCTGGCTACATCATGATTGTTTGTAATCCACCACAGGGGTTCAGTTATCGATAAGGTATCGTCATGGGGGAGTGATGTGTCAATGCTTTCCTTCGATCAGATATCTAAGTGGACAAGTGTTTGTCAGAGTCCTGTTGTCTGTTGTAACAACTGTGATTTTCTACCGCACGCTCATTTGTTGGGGGAAAAGTGTGTGGCAAGTGGCTGTAGACAGTCATGGCCATTATCAAAATGGAAAAATGTCTTAGGGCAATGTCTCCTTCAAAACTGTCAATATTTGCTTTCTGTTTGCAGATACAGGAACGAACTCAGCTAATCTTTTTTCTTCTACTCACTGGCAAGAACTGCGCGGGCTATCTCTTCGGTCGCTTCACATTCTTCGGACTGTTTTGCATACCTTTCTTCCGACATTCGTTGTTCTTCGCACAACTGTACAATCATATCATGTGCCTCTCTAAGTTGTATTTTGAGCCACATTACGTTCCCTTCGTGACCTTGTGTTGCTGACGCTTCAATGGTCTTTGTCGCTAACTGTTGTCTCAACTCCCTATTTTCTTGGTACAGTCTACTTCAACTGTTGAGATGTTTCTTGATCATTTGTACCCACGACATCCATCCTCCTCATTATGCTCCCACTTTCTCAGCTGGTATCTTCCAAAGGCTCTAGGCAGACAACACGCATAAGTAATTTTTCAATGAATGGTCATGCGCACGGCTCGCTTGAGATTTAGGTTTCCCCAACTTCTTTATTTTTCCTTGGTCTCCCCCTTCTCCACAGTATTTGTTGTTGAGGAGACAGGGCTTCTACTATCCTTCCTTCCTGTGTAGTTCCTTCCACTCCATGTTCCGCGTGGTGTGATGTCGTCATTCCCGCGGGTAAAGGGAAAATCTCCCTTTTATCCTTGGGGATGCCTGTTGTGAGTGAGAACGAATCCCAATCACTTTGGGGCTCAGGTATGGTGATTTTTCCCCTTCACACACCCTTATTTATTTTTTGAGAGGTCACCATGGTGCGACCAATATCTATCTTGCACGCAGTGGATCTGGTAGATGCCCAAGATGGAGAATTCGATCGACCTGGGCCTACGAGAAAACTTACAGACAGAGCCTGAATCTGATTTTGTGAACAAAATGGGTGTAGAACCTTTGGTATTTATAACAGATCGGGTGGAAGGAGGAATCATGCCAAAGAACATTGAATTCATGGCAACTAGATGTTTCAAACTGAACTGCAGATTTTTCATAACACATCCCCACATGTAAGGTACAAGCGATAAGGGCTATAGGGAATACATGATACGAATGCCGTGATTTTCCATTCCTTTGGCCTTCATGTTGAACTGATAATAGTTACAACACTTGTCGACGTGACTTCCATTAACTACTTGACTTGACCTGGGGTACATAGAGACTAATGTTTGATAGGACCCGACTTTCTAGGAACAACATACCCATACCATTTACGCATGTTTCGACTCTAACATCCCTTCTCATTTCCAAGGGCCAACTGACCACGTGCTAACTTTGACCCCTTCATTGCTACGTACCTGACTTCACATGTTTTGACACATGGGCCATGACTCGACTGAAAACTAACTCTAATTGAAATAAAAATGGCGATGCTAACAACTAGCTCCAACGGGGATGCTGCCCTCCCTGCGAGGTAGCAAAGAACAATAGACTAAGTTCCTGACCATTGGGCCTTATTTTGACTCTTTGACACTGCAGTATGAAAAACAAGATGCAACCTAAACCTGTCGACACAACTTCTAAAAAACTTAGCATAAAACTCAGGGCCTTTACTTTGGGCTTCATTTTTTTGCTGACCCACTGAATCGACGCAAAAACAAAACAACTATTTACAATGAAAAATGACTTAAACAGATTTTATGTCGTCAAATAATGATTGAGGAACCTACCATTTACAGGCCCCAAAACAAGGCACTCTCCATTTGATCCTCCTAGGAAATAAGTGTTTCTCTCACAATACGCACTGACTCTGAATGGACCAGTCCAAAGGTGGTCGAACTTTCCATGCTTTCCTTTATCTTCATTTCTCACATCCCATCTCAGCACTAGCTCCCCTACCTGAAATTCCTCCTTCTTTGAACGCTTGTCGAAGGTTCTCTTCATCTTCTCCTGGTGGAGTTGTGATCGATTGTATACCTATTCCCTCGTCTGTTGTGTGTGAATTAGTTGATTTATCCTCCTCTGCGTGTCATCTGGTTCGACCTCTTGTTCTTGCAGCAAACTTCTGACAGGAAACCCCAATGTGGTAGGGAAAATTGCGTCTACACCTATACAATTTGAAAAGGTGATGTTGAGATGGACTTCTTGGTGGTAACTCGATTTTCCCACAATGCATAGATAAGATTTTTATGCCAAGCTTTCTTATTGTCTTGGAGGAGTCTTTTGATGATCCTGGTTAGTTTTTGTTTGAGGATTCTGCTAACCGTTTCCCCATGGGTAGTACGCTGTAGAATGCCTCAAGGTTATATTGTAATCCTGACAAAACTTTTCCATCCTTTTGGACTTGAACACGACTGCATTGTCTCTTATGATCTTGTCGGGGAATCCGAACCTCGACAAGGTGTTTGTCTCCAAAAATTGGATGATGACTGATTCAGTAGCTTGCTTCATGGGGATCGCTTCTATTCATTTCATGAAGTAGTCAGTGGCCATGAGTATCCATTTGTGTTGTGTTGAGGATGGTGTATTAATTTTCCCTATGAAATCCAAACCCCATTGCATGAAAGGTGCTTCAACTGAAATCGAATTTAATGGAAAAGGCTGCAGCTTTCCTCTCCCGTCGAAAATTTGACATTCGTGGTAGTTGGAGACCTCTTTGTACATGTCTGCGAAGATTGTAGGCCAATAGTAACCCTCCCTCATGATTTTGTGCGTGGTGGTTTTCCAGTAGTGGTGTCCTCCGCAATCACCTTTGTGAAATTATTATATGGCTCGCTTCGCATCATTTGCCAACAAACATCTCAGTAATATCCCCCCAGGGTCTTTCTAGTAGAGTGAGTTGTCCAGGATGCAGAACTTAGCCGCTTTAAGCTTGAGAAATATGGCCTTAGTCTTACTCACGCCCGAAGGGGCCTGAAGGTTCTTCAACACATAGATGATATCTGCATACTACAGCGAATCGATGAACTCCTGAGACACCTGCGCAGTCGTTTCTTCGTGAGGACTCTCAGATAGATCGACAATGAAATTTATTCCCACAATGTCACAGTCCGACTGCGCCATTAGCTTCGCAAGGCCTTGACCCTTAGTTAGTTTCGTAGGCTTGATCTCCAAGTCATATTCCAGCATGGCTGCTATCCATTTACCTCTCCTTCCTTCGGGGTCGGGCTAAGTCAGGATATCCTTTACTGAGTTGTTGGGCACATAAACAATGACGTGGGAGTGAAATATGTACGTCTTAAACTCCTTCAAGGCTTTCACTAAGACATATTATTGTTTTTCCATAATGTCATACCTTATTGGAGCATCTCGTAGCGTCCTGCTGAAATAAGTTATAGGCTTCTCGAAGTTATGCTCGTCTTTCTGCAACAACACGTCGGAGATCGTATGCTCTGAGGCAAATGAAAACAGGATGAAATCTTTTGTGAAGTCTGGACTGGCTAACACATGAGCTCTAGTCAATGGCACCTTGATATCTTCGAACGACTCCTTGTCTTCCGGGTTCCACTTGATCTCATTTCCCTTTCTACGCATGCAGGTGATATGCTTTATAATCTCTGCCAGGTTCGGGATGAATCTCCTCAAGAAGTTTACTTTTCCCAGGAAGGATTGTACTTCCTTTTTACTGCACAGAGTGCCGATTTTCAGGATTCCTTCAACCCTATTGAGGTCTATCTTAATATCTTCTTCGAAGATAATATTCCCCAACAACTTCCCTTCTTCCACCCCGAAATGTAATTTCTTTGGATTTAGCAATATACCAAACTTTCTGCACTTCTAGAAAACTTTCTTCAAGTGCTTGAGGTGTTTTTCGTCGGAGGCAGAGTATACCTTGATGTTGTCTAGATAGATCACAATGAACTTGTCCCTTTCATCAGCAAATGTTATGTCCATTTCCCTCTGGAAAGTGGCACCAGTGTTCATTAGGATGAAAGGCATCTTGGCATACATGAACGTTCCCCAAAGAGTTGTGAATTTTTTTTTCTTTGTTGTTTGGGTGGACCATGATCAAATTATACCCTGAAAAACCGTCCAACATGGACATCTTCTGGGACCCCACCACCTTTTGCAGGATATAGTCCATTTTAGGAAGAGGGTAGTGATCCTTGAGGGACACTTTGTTTAAATTTCAGAAGTCTACACACAGTCTTATCTCACCGCTCTTCTTTCTTACA
>ML779578.1:30080-49368 GCA_009831015.1 Picea engelmannii | reverse complement strand
GTGTCATTATTGTAAATCCTTCAATCCTATCCCAAGTTGTTCTTAAGGGGGGATGTTAGGATATTTAGACACTTAGGAGTTAGTTAAGATCTACTTGGTCTAATATGTCGTTAGGTAAATGTGTGTTTCTTTAGTATGCATTTTTAGTTAGGAAATCCGACGGTCACGATATGTTCCTGACATAGAGTGATCCGACAGTTCATACTCTCCTCGATCTTAACGACCATTGATCCATGGCTTAACACCCGATTGGTCCATGATCTCTATTTAAAAAGCATGGAGGGTCATTTGCCGATGATCGATTGTGAGAAACTCTCTTGTAAAATCTCTTTGTAATCTTTTTCTTTGCATTAATAAACTTCTCCAAGTGGCCGCGTTGGCTGGGGCCATGGATGTTTCCCCATAGGGGTTTTACCACGTGAAAACATCGGTGTGTTGATCTTTGATCTGGTTATGTGAGTGGTTACTGAAGGTGTTCGTCCTCTGTTGGAATACCTATGTTGTCGAACATTCTCTGCCACATAGTCCCTCAGGCCTTCCCACTTCCCTCCAAGGCTCCATTGCACTTAGTTGGCTAGGAAATTTCTTGGTTGGGGACTCTAGCAATTATTAACTGCTCCACGAGTGCTCTTAGTAGCCTTTTCAAGGCTCTTGAGCCATTCCCTCAACAAGAAATGTCAATTACATGCATACAACCTTATTTCTAGCATAAAACTTCCCAACAAGTTTTCTTTCCATGGCTAGAATAGTTGGTGCTCTTCTCAACACCCCACTCCTATTTTACTCTACAAAATCAACAATTAAAAACTGTCCCAATAACCTATTCGATTTCCCTTTTCTTCTCATGCAATCTTGACTCTCACATTTCCCAAAAAGTGGTTTTACTCAACCCATGTTGTCATAAATTAGTGAGTTGACTTTCCCCACCTACCACTCTTACATCACTTTAATATCTATTTTGATATTTCTAATGGAATAATCATTTATATGAAAAATGAATGAATTAATATAAATGGGCAACCCCTTAGACCTCCCTTTATCCCTTTCTCTTATGGAATCATAGCCCCCCACATTTCCATCCCTCATGTATAACAACCCACAATTATTGTTTTTGTTAATTATTTCAATGTACATAATACATAGTTTGATCCTCGACCATATTAATCAGTACAAGCTCTTTGACCCAAACATATTGGTTCACCAACCTACGTCACATTTGCACAATTACATTATAATTTGTGGGGATTAAAACTAGGGATATTACAATAACAATTGGATCTCAAGATTTCAATGAGTAGCAAGTACAATAGGTGAAGGATTCCTTGTTAGCCTAGCTTATATGCTCACCTATAGACATATACCTTTTGTCCAATATTTGCAATACCTCTTTCACAATGTTGATTTGGTCAATTTCTAGATTTGGTTAATTGTTGACATTAGAAAACACTGCATGAGCATAGTAGAGAACAAATGTGAGAATGATAGTATGAGTGGAATTAAAGGAAATGAAAGAGTTCAGGGAAATAATGGTTGACATTCCTTATAACATGAGGAATGAATCACTCTTACATTTCCCCATTCTAATTGTACTCAACCCATGCTTCAATAACTATGTGAGAAGAATTCACCACCATTATCTACCCTAAGAAATCATGCCCATTGCTTTGAAGTAATAGGTTGGCTCGAAACTATCACTCTAAGATTTTAGGAAGAATTTTCTAGGGGTGGATAAATTTACCCATTAGTCTTGCCCAAGGAACAAATATAGTAACAAAGTCAAAGAAATAATAAACGATCTCAACATTTTTTGACAAGGCATTATCGAATTTAGTGAGCCAAATCTAACTCAAAACGTCCAGAAATCGACCAAAATTGATGGTGTTGATGCCACATATGGATGGATTCAAAGGCATTAAAAACATGAAGGGGATCTATAATATAAAATATTAGAAAAATAATTTTGACATTCCAGTTATGAAAAATCAAAATTTTCCAAATTCAAACAAAAAAATGATCGAAAAAATGATGCCGAGAAAGGTCCAAATTGTTCACTATTTATCCTACTTGAAGAAGGTTAAACATTCTACATTTTCAACCTTGTCTGATTTGCCATACCAAACAATCTTTGCCAAAATTGCAATTTTGAACTGATGAATTATTGTTTTTTATTTAGAAACAGATTCAACACCCTCGAGTACCCCTACTGCAATAGGATTGTGTAATGTTAACATCTGATATTTACAATTCCATTAATTTAAAATAATTCTCAATAAATTTAAAATAAAATATATTGATTTCCTTTCTCGAAAACCACAACCTTATTTAATAATCAATACAATGCTAATAATCTATTAATTAAACCTTCACCAAAAAAATATATACAATTCTCTTATCCCTAAAACCTTCATTCAATTAAATTTTTTATATAATTATTAATAAAAAATAAAATCCATTCTTAACTCGAGAGACAAAATTGTCATTAAAATGATAACAACCCAGACAACTCAATCTTTCATTTTTAATATATTTTAAATAAATATTTATTTTATTAATTATTGGACATTTAAAAACAATACTATAATGCTTTTTAATTAATAAAATATCAATAAAACTTAAACATGTATTTCAACCATGAATTTACTTTAATGTACATCTTTGTTAACTTCCTCTCGAAGTTTTCCATTTTTATACTCATTATTAATCATTAAATTTTTTATTAATTACATAGTAAAAATTTAAAAAGTTTTTCCGGACAGAATTATTAATGTTTCCTTACCATTCATTTTTCTTGTCACTTAAACTTTTCTCGTACACATCAATATCATTTTTGTTTACTTCCTCTCTAAGTTTTAATTTTTTATATTAATTATTAATCAACATTATTATTATTTTTTAATCACACAAACAAACTTACAAAACATTTTCCATTAAAAATTATTAAATTGTTTAAACAAATTATTTCACGTTCTTTGTATATGGATGTCATAATTTCACTCATGTACTTAGTGTCATTTTATTTTGCTTTGGTCACATCTAAGGCATCGAAAGTCAATTAAAATTATCATAATTAAGTTGACGTTAGCATCTCAGGACACTAAAAGCAACACTATTTTTCTTAGTACATATAGATTTTGATGCATCTTCAAAAGAGAAAGTCAATATTGGGGTCCATTCTTAGTACGTTGTACTACTTTTCGGTTGCATCACATTTATATTGATGTACTCACACTTTTCGATTGTAACGCCTGCTTATTTTATTAAATTTTAATAAAATCGTATAAGCCATTAAAAGGTGTTTAATTAATTGTCTTTGTTATGTAGCATTGAGTGTTGCATAGGGGTGGGTATGTATGGTTGGATTTGAACAACATTTAGTGTTGTGAGGGTGGGTATGCAATGTTGTATTTGAAGAGATATTGAGTGTTGCATGAAGGTGGGTATGCACTGTCAGATTTGAAACAATTAAATACGAGTGTTGTGAGGGTGGGTATGCACTGTTGTATTTGAAGTGACATTGAGTATTGCATGAGGGTGGATATGCACTGTCAGATTTGAAACAATCAAATATGAGTGTTGTGAGGGTGGGTATGCATTGTTGTATTTGAAGCAACATTGAGTGTTGCATGAGGGTGGGTATGCACTATCAGATTTGAAACAATCAAATATGACAGTACATACCCATTGCCATATTTGAAACAATTCAAATACGACAGTACATACCCACCCTCACACATCACTGAATGTTGCATAGCAAGGTGCTTAATGTTTGCCATGTTTGAACACCTTTTAATGGCTTATACACTTTCACTTTTAATAAAATAAGTAGGCGTTACAATTGAAAAGTGTGAGTACTTCAATATTAATGTAATGTGCAACATTCAATGTTGCATAGCAAGGTGGATATTGGTCACCTTCAAACATGTTTAATGTATGCATTCGTATGGTTAAAAAAAGTAAGTTTTAGAATTTACCTTGTAGTGATGAAATAAAATAAATATTATAAAAATTTAAGAGAAGTATTACATACTCAACAATTTATTAATGTTTCTATTTCTAAATCTTTAGTTTTTAATTGTCATTGTATTTTCCATATTAAATGAGATTGGATGTGAGATATGATTAAGATTTCCTGCACTTACCTTTTGAATCTAAATATTAGAATCATATTGATCCTCACTAAATTTCATTATTGGCTAGTATAGTGTATCCTTCCATAGCATTAAATCTATCACATAGCTCATGTGCACATAACTCTACCACCAAATTGGTATATCCATTGTTTCTTTTCAAGAAACGTGCTTTTTTTCATGTATTCCCACTTTATTTAACCATGGGTCTATCAAAAGTATGTAAAGTGAACACTTATTGGATGCAAAATTTAATTCCACATCCAACGAATGCAAAGTGGGTACTCGTTGGATGCAAAATTTAATTCTCCATCCAACGAGTGCATACACTTCCAATTTGAGTAAACCTACAAGGAGACAAGTCGAAATAGGATTAAAAAAAAAAAAAATGTTTTCTTCCTTTCCCTCCAAAAATATTTACCCTTATGGTTGACATCATCATCTTGAATCCTATTGGTCTTTTTAAAGTTGATTTTGATAGTACATTTTTTGTTTTGAGATCCATTTTTAACCTCAAAATTCCCCTAATGGTAGTCTCATTACGAAAGTCCTTCCATTACACCTCTACTTGCGATGGCTTGGTTCCTAAGCAATGCTACTTTCTTGTCGAGGATATATAGTGGCCATGCTTGGAACTCTCCCTCTTGTTCCACCTAAATTACAACCCAATATGATCCTATACATATTTATTAAAAAAATAAACATATACAACATTGTGAGTTGTAATGTTAGTGGGTAATGAAAGTCTATATGTTATTGGCCCTATCCTATCAAGGATTTTAAATGGCCTGTAATATCTAGGTGCTTTCTTGGCACAACTTCCAAGCTTCAGGGAAAATTTCCTTGATGTCACTCTAATGAGAACATGATCCTCGATGTAGAATTCTACATGCACTATATTCTTATATACATATTTTTTCTATCTGTGTTGGGTTGCCTTCAACTTCTACTTGATTTTAGCAAGAAAACAATTTCTTGCTCCATTTCCTTAAGCATTTCTAGCCCAAGCACAAATTTGTTTACTAAATTGTCCTAGCTCACTAGAGTACTGCATCTTCTACCACATAAAGTTTAAACTCTCAAATGGACTTAGTTTTAATTATTCCTAATGCCCATTGTCATATGCAAACTCCATCAGTTGTATATAATCTTCCCACTTGGATCATTGTATCCAATACATACATGCAAAGAATGTATTCAATCACTTGTTTCATCCTTTCAATATGTCCATATCTATCCATATGTTTGTGCATGGTAGATGGTATTGAAATTTAGCTTGGTGCCCAAGTCTTCAAAAAGAATTTTCGAAAATTTAGAAGTAAAATTTGTATCCCTATTAGAAGAAATTGCATTGGGTAGCCCATGTAAAGTAAAAATATCTCTCATGAATATTTTGTAATGTCAAAAGCTTTATGAGTAGATTTAAAAGGGACAAAATGGTCCACCTTAGTTAATTTAAATGCTACAACCATGATAGAATCACATTGTTCTATTGTTCTTGGAAATATGGTAATAAAATTGATTCTTATTACCTCCCATTTCCATTCTAGATGTGGAAAAGATTGCAACAGACCTATTGGGTGTTGATTCATAGAATTATCTTATTGACTTTTGATACATTTGACAATGTATTTAGAAACATATTTCTTCATCCTAGGCTTAAAGTATCACATTATTCTTGTAGCAATTGTTTTTTGGTAGGATGGTTGTCCAAAATGTGGCATCTTATGTATTTCATCTATGATAATTCTTATCAAATTTGAAGACTTGTTGGGAATACACATTTTGTTTTTATAAATAATAATACCATCATTATTCAATTGATATCCTCCATATCCCTTTTCTAATATCTTGCCACAATCCATCTTTCACTTATATTTAGTGTTCATCTTCAATAAGCACTCATTGTCTCCATTGTTCACATTTGATTTGTAAATGTGACATCTTGTATGTAATACCCCTATTTCCCCCAGTTTGTAAATATAACTATAACTGGCTAAGAGACTATGGCAGACTAAATATGTGTGAATGTTTGATTTGATGAACCTTTATATAAAAGGATCAATGTATGAATTTTCTGTTATTAATAGAAATTGAATGTGTTGCACAAATGCTGAAAGGCAGAAAGTTTGCCAAGATAAACCATGGATGCTATGAGAGAGATGGTGAAGGGAAACCAAGTATGGTTTATATGATCCTCACTAGACCAGTACCTACTGGGTGTAATTTCTCAACAGTCCTCTGACCCAGAAATGAATTACCCGTCAGGTTGGTAGTTGGAAGGCCATCCTCAAAAGTTAATGAGGAGATGGGGCAGGGTACCCATCTGTAAGGCTTCCAGGCCTGGCCATGAATTGGGATTCAGACCCACGCAACCTTGACGAGGAAGGAAAGATAGGAGGTAATTCAGGGAAAGAGATAGATCTGCAAGATAACATAGTAGAGAAAACACTCTCTCGAGAAGAGAGGAAAATCTTAGTAGTAAGCTCGTTCTGGTTGAGAGAAGCCATGGGTAGGGTTTGGATACAAAATGATAAATGAGGCTGACGAGTGACTGAGGAAGTACTCGTGCATACCTCCTTGCTTGGAGTAGAGAAAACCAATTGCCAATTTCTTATGGGAGGAGGAGAGTAACCTTCGTCCCTGACTGTTGTGGATCAAAGAGAAAGAATCTCTCTCAGAGAATCATGGTCTAGCTCGGGGGTGGCCAGTGGTAAATCTGGTAGGAGTGGTTGTGCCTGTGGTTGGGAGGAAACGGGCACTCCTTCGAGCAGTTACTTCACATTTTCTGGTTATGATAAGTATTTTCAT
This sequence comes from Picea engelmannii, assembly GCA_009831015.1. Taxonomy (NCBI): domain Eukaryota; kingdom Viridiplantae; phylum Streptophyta; class Pinopsida; order Pinales; family Pinaceae; genus Picea; species Picea engelmannii. The sequence continues at coordinate 42,430 of ML779578.1, read as the reverse complement.
ACTCTGTGTAATATATTGGATGTGATGATGAGTTGTTTGTGTTTATGATTAAGTCTTTTAGTATTTGCACAACTATTATAAATTATCTTTAGTTTCTATAAACTGTTATATCTATATGATCTTTGATTTATCTTAGTTCAATTGTTAGAGAGTCATGGGACGTGAGTCTGTAGGAGAATCGGGATAGGAGTAACTAAAATGCCTAAGTCCTGCTGATCCTTTGATTCTCCTTAGCGGGAATGTTAAGTTCAAGTATGTGGGAGAAGGACGTTTTTCCTTTAGACTAACCACCCATATGACCGAGGGCTCAAGTCCGTGTCCTTAGCCCATTTGTTGCAAAAGGATTTTCTCCTAACCAATAAGGTTTCCCAAAGGACCCATGTGACCAGGGCCTAGGAACCTTGCGCTAGTCCGAAAGGAGCTAGCTCTTTCGGCTTCAGGACTTCGAGACTTGTGACTCCATAATCTTTGAAAATAGCCGAAGGCTGAAGTCACGAATCAACGAGGGTCATCGATCTGGGGATCCAATGTGTTAGCACTAGAAGTCACCTCTGGATTGCAGCAGACGTAAGCCTGATACCCATAAGAGTTTATGTCACAGATTAGTTATAAAAGGGTCAAATGGGTGCAGTCTCAGGAAAATATTGTCTTAACTCAGAAAACTAGACTGATATGCACTAGCATGTGAGGTCATGATTTAACTTCAGACAATAAGTTGTAGTAAGGGTGAGTAGGGGGAAGACTTTGGTGAGAAAATGTAGAGTTCTGCCAAGAACATCAAGTCTTTCGGCAGCCCAAGAAGGAACAATTTAGGCACAAGAACTTCTTGAATTTAAATCTCAAAGAAACTGAAAGGAACGATAACAACACTATAATCAAACTTTCATCATAATACAGTCACAATAATTCAAGTGAATCATTCAATCATGAACTCTTTCAGCATCAGAGGAGGACAAGAGGGAGTAAGGAAGATGACTGTCATCAAACGAGATTTCTCAAATGCATATACATAACCAGAAAACCAGAGTGTTCATTAAGACTTTACAATCCGGGAGCTTTTCTCTACCATACCCCCTTACAAAATATCAAAATGACCCCTATATACTCAGATCAATCCGCCACTGACAACATGAGAGTCACTGAGAAATTACATTCAAGGCTTTACATGTGCAGGATCTCTTTGTAGACTGCGCACACAGTATTTTGTCAGACACTGGCTCAGATCGACATGGCTCTCCCAGGGAACCTGTCCACAGGGGTACCACGGGTTGACTGCTCCAGACCCTCCACACCTTTCATTTATGGATTGAACTGAGGTTTCAACCACCCAACCCAACTTTCATTAACTGCTTTCTTCCATGGAGAGTGGCCAAGACTAAATGCACAGGGGATGACCACATGCCTACTCTCAAAGACTCGAAAGATAGCTTCCTTTCCTCTGGCCCCTCTCTCAATGTAACCCAGGGCCACGATTGTATGTTAATCTCACAAGACATCCCAACATTTCGTGTTTCGTGGCTTTCATATGGCTCACCTTCGGATTTCTTGATCCCTGAAACCGCAAAATCTCTTATCTGATCGACAATCAGATCTTCTCCACAATCAATGGCTATGATGCTTTTCCAGGACCCTGAATTAGTCCTCTATACATGGCTGGGGCCGACTGCTTCTTTCTTGGACCCATTCGCCACAAGACCAGCGGCTATGACCATGGGCCCAAACTTCCCAAGGCATTTTGAGACTTCTCTTATCGGGAGCTTCCATACTACTGACTTCAGATTTCCTGATCCGCGAAACTACGAAATCGCCGATCAGGTGCCATGTGCTCCACTAGTTTGAATGACCCAGATTATTTCACGATTTTGAGACTCGCAAAAATTGCTTGTGGCTCATTTCAAAACCCCCGAAACCCAATTCCGCAAAACCTTTTAATCCACTGCCACTTGTCCCCTTCAAGATCAACGACTCATGTTGATTTCAGGTTTTTCATTTCACGAGGTCTGATGATTTTACTCCTTGGCTGCTCCAATCTGTGAAATCATGAAATTCTTAATCGTGTGCCACACGTCTTGCTAAGAAGGATGAATCAGATCATTTCGCAATTTCGCATTTCATGAATCCTCGTAACTCTACCCTTTGACCTTTCTGATTTTGTGAAATCGCGACTTTGCCTAACACTATTCCTCGTGCAACACTGTGATCGCAATCACCCGATGGTCATCGATCTGATCTACTTGAAGGGTGTTTGTCATTGAATGGTGATCTTGCTTGTTTGCTTGATTTGAATCCATATTAAAAGATTCAAGTGATGTGCTTGGTGTTGATGATTCCGTCCTGTGTTGAGCACTTGAATGACTAGCTAAGGGCTTGGGAAAATAAAAGGATCAACAACAGAGGTGAACAAAGAGAGAGAGAGAAGATCGACTTAAGGAAAACAGAAAGCCTTGGGGCTGATACTTCTCAGGCAAGCTGACAGGGAAAATCAAGTTGATCAAACGAATGGAGGCAAACAACAGAAAAACTACAAGTGAAAGGAAAACCTACGATTAGGTCTGCAAAAGGAGGAAAAATAGGCAAAAATTATAGACCTAGGAAGAAACCATAGCTCACAAGACCTTGACAAGTTTAAGTGATAACATTAGGCTCCATGGGGGATAGATTCCTCCTTGCGAGGCTCTAAGAACTCCTTCCGTAACTTTAGTGCCTTAGTTTTGTCTTGTGGAGTCTTCCATTACAAACAAAACATAAAACATGAACGGTATTTACAATGGTGGGACGTCGAATGTGGCTTTAGACAAAAAACCTCTTCAGGAAGTGCCCATTTACAGGGCCACCAAAAACATCATCACCCCCCAGATTCTGTAACCTACAAGTATTGTTTGGAAATGGTTCAGAAATCTTTAAGGGGCCGATCCACAAGGCCTCGAATTTGGTATGCTTGCCTCTCTCCTATTTCGGTGCATCCCATTTTAAGACTAGATCTTCCAGCTGGGAATCTCCTTTTCGCACCTTCCTATCAAAAGCTTGTCTGTCTCTCTGTTGATGCTTATGTGCTCTGTCCAGGAGTTGCTCTCTTTCCTGCTGCACTTCAACCAACTGATGTACCCTTCATATCATATCATTAGGCTCGCTCTGGTAGTCTTGAAATAATTTCTCCATGGAAGGGATAATTGTGAGGGAAAAACCACTTCAGTTCCATATACCAGCTGGAATGGAGAGACATTGAGAGATCTTTTTGTTGTCACTCTATCAGCCCATAGAGAAAACTTGAGCTTTGAATCCCATGCTTTTTTGTTATCCTCCAACAATCTCTTAATAATTTTGATCAGGCTCTTGTTAGAGGACTCTGCCAGTCCATTGCCCTGGGGGTAGTAGGGGGTAGAGTGAATCAACTTGATTTTGAATTCTTCACAGAAATGGATCAATGGTTCAACTTTTAAAGATGCGATGTTATCTATGACAATCCTGCTTGGACAACCAAACCTTGTTATGATATCTTCCAGGAAACTAATGATCACCTTATGAGAAGCACTCCTTGTGGGGATATCTTCAATCCATTTGGTGAAGTAAACTGTGGCAGTCAGGATCCATCTATGTTGACCGCTGGATGCAAGATGAATCTCCCCAATGAAGTCTAGGCCCCATTGCTGAAAGGGCCCTGAAGCAACCACATGTTTCAATGGAAGGGGCTTCAGCTGCTGTTTTTCTGAGAATTTCTGACATTTAGCACATACTCTGACTTTTTCGCAAACGTCAGTGAATAGAGTAGGCCATAAATAACCAGCCCTGAGAATTTTATGGGCCATCGTTCTCCAAAAGTGATGTCCCCCACACAAACTGTCATGAAAGTCCGACATAATCCTTTGTTTTTCGTGTGGGTCTAAACATCTCAGAAGTACCCCCAGGGGGTCTTTCCAATGTAATTTGTTTATTAACAAGGCAATATTTAATTGCCTTGAGCTTAAGAGCTCTTGCCTTTCTTTTTCCCATACCATCTGGAGGTCGCAACTCCTGCAGAAAAAAATATAATATCTTTGTACTAGGTGCACTCTGCCAATGGAGGGTTGACTTGTGGGTCTGTACGAGATAACTCAACCTGTTGAATTTCTGAGAAAGCATTGATGAATTTAACCTCTAAATCTTTACAATTAGATTCGGCGAACAACTTGTCTAAACCTTGGCCTTCAACTAGCTTGGTGGGTTTTATTTCCAGGTCAAATTCAAGGATTCTGGCAATCCACTTGCTTCTCCTCCCATCTATGTCAGGTGAGATGAGGATGTCCTTCATAGCAACTGAAGGAACATATGCGATGATCTTCGAATGCAGAACATAGACTCTGAAAGCCTCGAGGGATTTCACCAAGGCATAGGCCTTCTTCTCCATGATGTCTATCTGAATTCTACATCCCTCAATGATTTGCTGAAAAAGGAAATAGGATGTTCCAGCCCCTCAACATTATTTTGTAGAAAAACATCGGCCACCGTGTCGAATGAAGCAAAGGAAAAGATCATAAAATATTTGGAGTAATCGGGATTGATCAACATAGGTGCCTCAATCTATGGATTTTTTGATTTGGTTGAAGGATTTTCTGGGCTCAACATTCCATTTTACTTCGTTTCCCTTCCTGAGCATGGCTGTGATATGTTTTACCAATTCTACAAAATTGGAAACAAACCTTCTCAGAAAATTAACTTCCCCCAAGAAAGACTAGACCTCTTTCTTGGATATCGGGAGTGATAAGGTTTGGATTGCTTCCACCCTACTGGGATCAATTATTACTCCCTCGACAGATACTATATGCCCCAATAATTTTCCCTCCTTCATGGAAAACAAATACTTCTTGGGATTTAAGAAGAGACCAAATTTCCTACATTTCAGGAAAACCCTTTTTAAATGCTCACAATGCTCTCTATCTGATTTGGAGAAAACTGTAATGTCATCTAGATAGATGACCACAAACTTGTCTTTTTCTCCAATGAAGGCTATGTCCATGGCTCGCTGGAATGTTTCCCCTGCATTCATCAACACAAAGGGCATTTTGGCATACATGAATGTTCCCCACAGAGTGGTGAAGGTTGTTTTTTCTCTATCCTCAGGTAGGACAGATACGATTGTATCCCAAAAAACTATTAATCATGGATATCCTTGAAGAGCCAGTTACCCTTTGTAATATGTGTTCCATTTTTGGCAAGGGGTAATTGTCTTTCTTTGAGCTCCTGTTCAGGTTCCTGAAATCGACACAAAGTCTGATTTCCCCACTCTTCTTTCTCACTAGGAATAGGTTGGCCACCCACTCTGAATATCTCAAAGGCACGATGATCTGGGCATCCAACAACTTCTTTACCTCCTTCTCAATGATAGGCAACAACATAGGATTAATTTGTCTTAATTTATGCTTAAATGTCTTAGCCTCTTCTTTCAGTGGGATCTTATGCTCAATGACGCTGGTGTCATATGTCCTAAGCTCTTCATAGGTCCAGGAAAAGACATCAACAATTTTTTTTAATAGCTCAGTATACTCAGCCCTCTTCTCCCTTGACAGGCTGCTTGACAGCTTGAAAAATGTGGGATCCTCCTCTGTACCAATGTTGCATTCAGCTATTTTAGCATCATCAATCAGCCTCTGAGCTTTCACGACCACATCATTACTGTCAAATATATTTTCCAGAGGGACTAGTCCCTTTGGAATGTAATTGCTTGGTAACTACACAATATGATGATTAGCAATTTCATTCAACAATATTTCAAGAAGAGGGTCACCTTCAAAATCATGATCATGATCGATGTGTAAAGCAGAGAACTCATAAACTGACTCGAGGAATATTTTGATTTCAAGATCATCCTCGAACACCTTCCAATGCTTGATATTATCCGGTACGAAGGGCCTATATCTAACCTCAACATCATACCTGAGTTTAGGTGGCAGTGGGATCTTGAACTTGCTTTCTGAGACAGCTAGAGAATCAACCATAACATTCTCTTCTTTGGGAACAAATGAAATGGTGAAGGTCGAGAAAAAGATGTCAATCAAATCCCACACCTCATTCCTATAAGATTTGAGCCTCAGATGCTTGGCTTGATAAAGACTTCTGACCTGATTTACAACCAACTCGGCATCCCCAAACATAGATATCTCTTCAATTCCCATGTCCTATGCATCCCTAAAACCCAAAACAAGAGCTTCATACTCTGTCACATTATTGGTAGCTTCAAATTCTAATTTGTATGACAAAGATATGGTTTCCTGAGTAGGGGAAACAAAAACTACTCCAGCACCAACGCCTTCTCTAGAAAAGGCTCCATCCAAGAACATCTTCCACACATAAGTAGTTGGAGGAGAGCCTTCACAGGGAGTACTGGGATTTCTGATCTCAGGAGGGGGTTCAAAGGCATCAGTGAGCTACAATAAGCTAGATCCCAAATCAGTATCAAGGTAAAATATAAGATGATTGGTGGGGTCTTCTTAATCACTTATAATGTAGGCCAACTGAGCTTCTCTGTACATCCTTCTATGCTCTCCTCCTAACACTGGAATGGTAGCATATGTGAGGTCCATCTGCAATGTTCCTCCAAGTATTTTTATCCAAGATCTTGACAACAACATGCCAAACTTAGGAGGGACGTTAGCCACCACAATGTCCATGACCACACTCTTCATGGGCAGCTGAAAGAAGGTCACGACCAGATATTTGATGACCCCAAGACATTTCACTCTTCTAGAGTCAAAGGAATACAAGTCATGGTAATCCTTTGTGACTTCTAGTTCCAATTCTTTCATGACGGTTTTAGGCATGAGATTATGAGAGGCCCTTGAATCCATGAGGAAATTATGCATCACCTTGTCGTGTATGTTCAGGGATGTGTAGAAGGGAGGGGATGAATCATCTCTATATTCTACCATAGGTCCTAGAATGATTGCTAGTTTTTCGTCTTGGAGGTTCATTGAGTCTGTGGAATGGAAAGACGACTCAAACTGTAGTATCTTAGAGAGGGATTTTTTGAAATCTTCATGCTTCACTAGCTCTGAAATGTGCACAAGGATCTTGATCTTTTGGATTTCATGCTCAAAACTAAAGGAGGAAGGGGGATTCAGAAATTCTCTCACCTCTGGGACAATATCTTTGGCTATTGGTGGGGAATTCTGAGCTTTCTTTTCTTTGCTGCAATATGCTGCATCTCTAGCAGGATTTTCTTCTCTAGTAGCTAGATCATGGACATCATACTTCCCTTGATTCTTCATAGACTGGAGGTTTTATTTTCTTGGGCTATTATTGGCCTTTTCCCCTTTACTCAGCTCATTTATTTGACTGTTCATGAGGAATTCTTCGTATGCATATTGACTTAAATGAGGAAATGGGGAGGTGTCCCCAATACAATGAATTCCAGGGTCTAGCTCTTCTTCTTCTTCTTCCTCATCAATAACAAGGTTGTTTTGAAGAGGAGCCTGGATTTTCTGATCGTTTCTATCTCTATCCCTTTGTTCCCTTGGAATAATCTGAGGAGAATTGTTGTTCGACCTCCTGAAGTTGCCTCTATTATTAATATTTTGGGGATTTTTGTATGTTGGTTTCCCCTCTATCCTCATATTCTCCATCTCTGCAGATAGAGAATTTACCATCTTGTTCAATTCGTCCACTTGAGGGTGAGATACAAAAGAACCAGAGGTTGAGGCCTCAGATCTCCCTCTTCCTTTGTCCCTGTTGGTTTTTCTTCTAAGCCTGTCAACTGCCAACAAATTGGATTCTACTTCCAGGGCTGCATCTTGCATATTAGCTAAGGAAGTAGCTCTCCTTTCTTTGATAAAGAGGCATAAATCAGGGTCAAAAGAACTAGCATAAGTGATTTTAGTAGAGGCTTCTGTGGGCTTTATCTCAGCAGGGATTTTATTGTACATTTTGTTGAATCTTTTGGAGAAATCGGAGACAGATTCCCCCTCTTTCCTCTTCATGGACCCAAAATTTGTGATATAATACATAAAGTATTTTTTATCCCCCCACTGCCTCAAGAAGACATCATCTAGAGACTCCATCCCAGTAATGGATCCAGGTGTAAAACCTCTAAACCATTTCCTAACCTCACCATCAAGACTCTGGAGAAAGAATCTCATCCAGACATCTTCATTTTCAATATTCAGATTGTTTGCATAAATGTAGAAGACATCAAGGTGATCTTCAGTAGTTATGTGTTCCTCCTCGGTAAATTTGGGCATGTACTTTAGGTAATCTCTAGCAGGGAGAGCATTCATGGGCTGAGGGAGGACCAGAGGGGCGTATCTTGCAACCACTATGGCATCCATTCAATTTCTAGGGCGATTAGCACTTGCCATAGGGATATGAGGTGGAGGAGAATTAGGAGGAGAAGGGGTTCGAACTGGGGAGACTGGAACTGAGCCTCCGAGTGGAAAGGGAAACAATAGAGGATTCGAATAAAAGGCTAAAGGGCCCGAAGGAAAAGAGGTTTCCCTCTCTATGGTAGCGACGACAGTAATAGGAGGAGGGGTGGTAAAACCCAGGGTAGGAAAATATTCTGAGGCATTGGGTCTAAACCATGGTACAATGTCAAGGGATAGAGTAGTGACAAGGATTTCTCCCTCCAATCCCATACTAGGAGGGGAAAACTCAACAGGAACACTCCCAAAATTTAAAGTTCATGAAACCCCAACAAAAGGTATAACAGGGGAATGAGAAGAAGAAATTGGAGTTTCTAAAGAGGGACAGTGAAAATTATTAGAAATACCTGGTTCAATGGTAGAAGTACCTTCTCGGAGGGCCCTTCCATTTCTGAAAATTTTCTCTGGGTCAGCTTTAGGTGTTGCTAAAAGTAGTTGCGGAGTAGACCTCGTGTGTCTACCTCTAGAATCCACAACTGAAATAGTGGAGTCACCGGTGGATCCACCTCAATGGAGTCGCCATGTGCACAGTTGCAATCTTTGATGTACTAAATTCTGATGCACCTTCAGAACTGGTAATATTTTTCGTTCAATCTCAGGAAAAATCTTCAGTTTCGTCCCTGGAAACGACGCCAGAAATGTTAGCAACAAAAGTCACCTTTGGATTGCGACAGAGGTAAGCGTGATACCCATCGAAGTTTGTGTCATAGATTGGTTATAAAAGGGTCAAATGGGCGCAGTCTCAGGAAAATATCATCTTAACTCAGAAAACTGGACTGATATGCACTAGTAGGTGAGGTCATGATTTAACTTCAGACAATAAGATGTAGTAAGGGTAAGTAGGGGGACGACTTTGGTGAGAAAATGTAGAGGTCTGCCAAGGACATCAAGTCTTTTAGAAGCCCAAGGAGGAAAAATTTAAGAACAAGAACTTCTTGAATTTAAATCTCAAAGAAACTGAAAGGAACTATAACAACACTATAATCAAACTTTCATCATAATGCAGTCACAATAATTCAAGTGAATCATTCAATCATGAACTCTTTCATCATCAGAGGAGGACAAGAGGGAGGACAAGAGGGAGTAAGGAAGCTGACTGTCATTAAATGATATGTCTCAAATGCATATACATAACCAGAAAACCAGAGTGTTCATTAAAACTTTACAATTCGTGAGATTTTCTCTACCATCCCCCTTAAAAAATATCAAAATGACCCCTATATACTCAAAGAAATCCGCCACTGATAGCAGGAGAGTTGTGTTGGTTGTGGAGCATGATTATCTTCCTGTTTAAGAGGTCTTGTGTTTTTCAGCCGTGATTATACCCCATGAAGACTTTACACCCCAGAAGTATGTACACTCTTCCACGTGGGGGAGTGCAGAGGGGGGGTACCCCCTCTATGGGGTCCGGGGGGGCTATCCCCCCGGTTGGGGGGTTCGGGGGAAAGCGGGCCCTCGGCGGGGGTTCAGGGGTGAAGCCCCCGAAGGAAAAATTGCCTTGTAAATGTATATTGTAATTTCATTGTAAATCTGGATTGTTCATTATAAGATCGCAGATCTAATGATAGAAATTAAGTTAGGGTTTTTTTCCCTAGAAGGAAACCCTCTGTTATGAGGGAAATGTATTGCGGCTATGCATTATGGCCAGTATTGTATTTTGAGAGAGGAGACTGTGAGAGAACAAAGAGGGAGTTACATCGGGTTTTTTCTATAGGTTGTATCCCTTCATTTGCTGGATAATAATAAAGCAAGGACCTGACAGTTTCTCTAGTGGATGTAGCCCACACTCGGTGAACCATGTAAATCTGTGTCTCTATTGTATTGTGTATCTTCTGTGTTTTGTCTCCACATTTTTTTTATTTATTTCTCCGCGCTCCTTTTTTTCTAACAACTGGTATCAGAGCGAAAGGTAACTCACAGGAAAAGAGGGTTCCTGGTTTGAGTGGGAGCAATGTCGGAAGATGGAAAGTTTAGGGTCGAGAAATTTAACAGCCAAAACTACCAGTTATGGAAGATGAAAATGGAAGATTTATTATATCAGAAGGATCTATTCCTACCATTGGGTGGAGTAGCAAAGAAGCCGATGGCCATGAAGGACGAAGAATGGGATATTCTTGACAGAAAGGCTCTAGGAACGATATGTCTGAGCTTGGAAGCGTTGGTGGCTTTCAATATTTCGAAAGAAAAGACAATGAAGGATATGATGGACGTCTTGGCTAAACTGTATGAAAAATCCTCGGCGTTTAATAATGTATTTCTAATGAAGAGATTATTTAATATGAAGATGTCAGAAGGTGGGTCTGTTGCAGATCAATTAAATGAATTTAATACGGTTACTAATCAAGTAAGTTATGTAAAAGTGGACTTTGATGATGAGGTTAGGGCTTTTCTAATCTTGTGCTCATTGCCAGAAAGATGGAACGACTTGGTCATGGCTATAAGTAACTCTGTCTCTGGTTCAAATACTTTAAAATTTGATGATGTTGTTGGTGTTATCCTTAGTGAGGAAATGTGACGGAAAAGCACAGGTGAGACATCAGGTAATGTGTTGAACATGGAGAACAGGGGAAGACAAAAGGATAGAGGAAAGGGCTTAGGGAACCATGGGAATTCTAGGAAGAGCAGATCCAAATCCAGACTTGGAAAGATAGAGTGTTGGAATTGTGGGAAGAAAGGACATCTGAAGAAAGACTGCAGAGCTCCAAAGAAGCAAAGAGATGGAAAATAGGAGAGAAATCAGGAAGAAAATGTAACAGGTGATGTGTTACAAGATGCTTTGATTCTTTCTGTAAATAATATTTCTGAGTCTTGGGTAGTAGATTCAGGGGATTCATTTCATGCCACACCCCATAGGAAACATTTTCTAGATTATGTTCAAGGTGATTTTGGACAGGTTCATTTGGTCAATGATGCACCATGCAAAATTGTTGGAATGGGAAAGGTAAAAATAAAGAAACGCAATGGAAACCAATGGTTGTTTAAAGAGGTAAGACATGTTCCAGATTTAAGCAAAAATCTAATTTTAACAGGGCAGTTGGAAAGTGAAGGTTGTATATCCATATTTATAGATAAGATGTGGAAGGTCATCAAAGGATCATTGGTGATAGAAAAATGAGAGAAGGTAGGTACATTGTATCTATGTACTGGTAATACTGAATCTTCTATCTCTTTAGCTTCTATAGGAATCATAGGCTGGGAAACATGAGTGAGAAGGGTATGCACATACTTCACAAAAGAAATTTGTTTATAGATCTTAAACAAATTGATTTGGACTTCTGTGAGCATTGTGTTTATGGAAAACAAAAGAGAGTTAGATTTCTCAGAGTCGGAAAAGAAAAGAAGAATGAAAGGTTAGAGATTGCGCATACAGATGTATGGGGACCAACTTAGGTATCATCTCTTGGAGGCTCTTGTTATTATGTTACTTTTATTGATCATGCAACTAGAAAAACTTGGGTTTATTGCATTCGACAAAAAACTGATGTTTTTGATACTTTTAAGAAATGGAAAGATTTGGTTGAGAATGAGACATGAAAATTTTTGAAGTGTCTCAGATCAGATAATGGAGGTGAATATTGCAGCAAGGAGTTTGATTATTACTGTTCATACCATGGGATTCGTAGAGAGAAGACAGTTCCAAGAACACCATAAGAAAATGGTGTGTCAGAAAGGATGAACAGGAAAATCATGGAGCGTGCAAGGAGTATGAGATTGCATACTGGTTTACCCTTACAGTTCTAGGTAGATGTTGTAGATACTACTGTTTACTTAATAAAAAGAGGACCTTCAAGCTCTTTGGATGGTATAATTCCAGAGGAGGAATGGACAGGAAAAAAGGTAAACTATTCTTTTTTGAAAACTTTCGGTTGTGAACCATTTGTCCATATTGATAAAGAAAATAGAACAAAGCTTGAGTTTAAATCCAAGAAGTGTACCTTTATTGGATACGGTGTTAATGAT
>ML779578.1:0-14535 GCA_009831015.1 Picea engelmannii | reverse complement strand
TTAGATTCAGTGGGGACCCAGTTGAGATGAAGGTGAAAGGGATAGTTTGACTATGAGTTGTGACATTAGTGAGTGCACTCATGCAACCACACACACATTGGATGTTCCCATGAGGAATGCGTAGCCTAGGCAAGAGGGATTCATTCATTGCAAGGATTTCCATTAGAAGGGATTGCGCAGAGGAGGGAGGCTATCTGGAGGCAGTAAATTGGCACATACATTTGCCAATTTTTGTATGACAGTGTGAGACATTTGTATATTTTACTGAGAGATCTTGGATTAAAGTTTTGTATGATATTGTTTCATGATCCATGATATATACATAATATATGATAGTGGGGTTTTTAGATTTATGCTTTCTCGGTAAAACATCTGTGTTATGTGTGATTGATCTTTCTTCTTGATATTTCAATTGGTGATCGTGTTTTAAATTCTGCAAGAATATTTGTAGAAGAGATTATGTATTTAGCAGTGGAATATAATTATTAGATCAAGAGAATCTAGGCAATACATGATTTGTATTAAAATTTCTACAAATAAGTATCCCTTGCCAAGAATCGATGACTTGTTTGACCAATTAAGGGGTGCTACAACCTTCTCCAATATTGACTTAAGGGATGGATACCATCAGGTCCGAATTAAAGATGAATACATCCACAAGACAACCTTTAGGACAAGATATGGCCACTATGAATTTGTGGTGGTGCCATTTAGGCTTACCAATGCAACAACCACTTTTATGTGCTTAATGAATAACATATTTAGAAAGTTCTTGGATATATTTGTGTTGGTTTTCATTGATGATATCCTAATCTATTCCAAGAATAGGGGAGAACATGAATACCATCTCAAGCTAGTACTCCAAGTACTAAGAGAACATCAACTCTATGCTAAGCTTAGTAAGTGTGAATTTTTCTAGAAACAAGTCCATTACTTAGGCCATGTTATTTCTAAGGAAGGAGTGGCAGTTGATCCTGAAAAGATTAAAGAGATCATGGATTGAACTACCCCAAAGGATGTATTTGATATCAGATCCTTTATGGGCCTGGAAGGATACTATAAGAGATTCATAAAGGGATTCTCTAAGATTGGTTGCCCAATCACCTCCCTTCAGAAAAAGGGGGTTAAATTAATTTGGACATCATAATGTGAAGAAATATTTCAAGAGATGAAATACCTTCTAACCAATGCACCTGTACTGAAGATTGCAGATCCAAACAAAGACTTCCTTTTTTTTACATATGCCTACAAGGAAGGGCTCGGAGGAGTCCTTATGCAAGAAGGACATGTGATTTGCTATTAGTCCAGAAAATTGAATGAGCATGAAGTCAATTATGTGACCCATGATATGGAATTGGCTGCCATAGTGCATGCTTTAAAAATGTGGAGGGATTACCTCTTAGGTAGAAGATTTTAAATTATGATAGACCATAGTGGGTTGAGGTATTTGTTTGACCAACCAAAACTCAATGTGAGACAAGCTAGGTGGATCAATCTCCTTAGTGATTTTGATTTTTAAATAAAACATATCAAAGGAAAGGAGAACATGGTGGATGATGCCCTTAGTAGAAGTGTGAAAGTAGTTCACTTGGTAGTTGTAAGCACCAATGAATCAGACATCAAAGAGAGGGTCAAAACTGCACAAGAAACAAATGCATTTTTCAATACTGTGACATCATACCTAAAGCAAGAGCCCACATGGATGAAGTATGAAGTTTATCAGATGCTTAATGATGAATTTTTGACTTACAAGGGAATATTATACAATCCAAATTGTGACGACTTAACGAGGTTCATAATGGATGAACTACACAAAATACCATATATTGGTCATCTTGGTTATCTGAAAATGATCACAACCACTAGGAAACTATTCTATTGGCCCAGACTGAAAAAGGACATAGCTAATTACTTAGCTAAGTGTCTATAATGTCAACAATTCAAGGCAGAGCACCAACACCCAACAGAGCTATTGCAACCCCTACCAATTCCCAAATGGAAATGGGAAATCATATCCATGGATTTCATCACGGGATTACCAATATTGTCACACACCCACTACAACAACCTAGAATTTTCATCTTTTTCTTTGAGGGATGGAATCCCTGAGACGTCTATGGGACCTAGCATAGACCCTCCCTTCCCTTATACTCCTCCAAATGACCACAACCTAGCCTTAGCGGAAGCGCCTTTCGCAACTCGCTAGTTGGGAGTTAAGACTCTCGACTCCCCTTTCTCCAAACACCGATACCCGAGATACGATATGGTTATGGCTCCCTCCTCACTAGAACCTACTACATGTAACCATAGGCTAGGAAAAACACTAGAAACACTTGTAACTTCTCTAGTTGAGGTGTTGAGCTCTCGTGCTCCTCCTTTGCAAATCCCCGAGATGCGAGAGGTCAACGTTACGTGGACTCTGCCAAAGCGACGCGCACACGCCACTTGTCACCTCCACTGTATTATGCTCACGAGCTGTGTCATCGCCGCTCGTCGCACGAGACCTCTGCTCTCGGAGTTTCATGGCCTTAGCGATCAAGGTGCAACTTCTTCATCCTACAAAACCTCGAGCCACGATAAGTCAACAATGGATTGACTCTTTCCCAGGCGACAAGTGTCCACCGCTGGTCACCCGCTTCCACCTTCCTTTGGGTGCTTGTTGTTACGCCACCTATCAACCACATGGTCCCCACTTACGGATGGGCCACATGTTTGCATGAGCCCTTGGCACTTGGCACTTCGCAACTTCTACAGTCAAAAAGAAACTCTCTCAAGTTTTGACCCCGATAGGCGATAACCACGAAAGTTATGATCCCATGGTTCTCCCATGGCCTGGATCCAACGACCATGATCACATTGCGATCTCGCGAATTGTGAGTTCGTGCAGTCCTGCCCTTGACCACCCCAAGTCACAAGTCAACGAAATGCTACTCTCCTGCCTGTGCAAAGGCTAAGATCGATGGTCAATAGGGCTCTGTCAGATCCTTGGATCTACGGTCCTGGATCCCATCGCTACTTGCAAAGGATGAAAGGGTTGAGGTGTTAACGCCTGCACTCCTTCTCTAGATCCATCGGTCTTGATAGATCTAGGGTATTTCCGAAAGGATTCCGACCGTTCATCTACCAAATGATAGGGTATTCTCTCTTTCTATAATTGGACTCGCTATCCCTTCTAAGCTTGAATCACGAAATTCAACCTCTCGGGGCTTCAAACTCCCACAAATTTGAGACCTTAGAGAGCTACACTTCCTTGCATAAGGTTTCCAAGCCCGGATCGCATGAACCTTCATATGTTTCTTTGGAAATCATCCCTAATCTTAGTCGAGTCTCTAGGTAAAGGTTCGACATGGTTCCAAGGTTTATGGGGTAATCCCCGGGGAAGAGTACTCTTGAGGGGCCTTCCCAAAATATTACAAGAATCAAGTAAACAAGACGATTCTCGGTGGAGAGAACTCATGCCCCAGACTTAACCATTTGTATAGAAATCAACGATGACATGTAAGCATACACATGCATCCATCATTTCCAGTTTAAAAAACCAGGCAATCATTCTACACAGAAATTATTATGGGAATATAAACATAATCATGTATTCATGATGTTCAGTTCGAAATACAAGGTATAAAACACTTATCAGATCTACCAGGTGTGATGCAACTACTGAGAGGGGTGCTCGTTTCCACCCAACTGTAGGCTCAGTGACTCCAAATGAATTTACTACTAGCCACCCCCGAGCTAGACCACGATGCTTTGAGGTTCAACCTCCTACTTCCAGCTCAACAGAATTCAAGGATGAAGTTTACTCTCCTTCTCCTGATACAGAAAAATAATACACGATGAAGGTTACTCTCCTTCTCCTGATATTCAGAACTCCCTACGTTTCTAGGGTTTTCTCCAACTTCCACGATCCCCGACGCGCGCGCTCTTCTCGCCCCTTTTTTACCACATTTCCTCTCTTGCCAATTTGTCTGCAAGGTTGTGTGTGGCACGAATTTCACCATCTGTGGTCAGAGATGAGGTATTTTATGGATGGGTGGTTCACCCCCATCCCCTAATCAACTCTTGAGGAGCCTCCCCACCTACGAATCTGATGGGAAATCCATTCCAGGGTCATAGAGTTGCTTTGGTTTTTGAGCAAGTATAAACCAGTACGGTATTGGATCGGTGGAAGTTAACACAACCATTCCAGGTCCCTTCCATGACCTCTCATTAGCCATATTGGTCTCTTTCAACACATCCCTCTCCCAGAAGTCATGCAACACATATTCATAACATAATTTACATTCATCGACCTTTTATGCAAAGGTCCGTCAAATCAAACATTCACATCTTTGAGTTTGCCATAGTTCTTGGCCACTATAGTTATTTTTACAGACTGGGGGAAACAGGGCGTTACAATTCCCTCCCCCTTAAAGGAACATCATCCTTGATGTTCTATCTATCAATATGATGTGTGTGTACATAAGTAAACAAAATCGAATATGCCTGTTTGATGGCATCTTCCATTTCCCATGTAGCCTCATCTGGGCCAAAATGTTTCCACTGCACCTTGACCTGTGCAATGGTTTGGTTCTTGAGTGGGGTTTCCTTTCTGTCCAGTATGCATTGAGTTTCTGGCAGGAATTCTCCCTCCGGTTCCACCTAGATCACAGACCAGTCAATTATATGATTAGAATCATGTATATATTTCTTCAATAATGAAACATGGAAAACATTATGTGCTTTTACTATGGGAGGAAGTGCTAGCCTATAGGCTACAGGTCCCACTCTATCTAGAACTTAAAAGGGTTCACAATATCGAGGTGCCAACTTGGCACAAGATTCCATCCTCAAGGAACTCTTCCTGGGCCTAACTCTGAGATATACGTGGTCTTCCGTCTTGAATTCTCTTGGAGTTCTCTTTCGATTGGCATAACTTTTCTGTCTGTTCTGAGCGACCTTTAGATTTTGTTTTATATAAGGCACTTGTTGTTCCATTTCTTTCAACATGTTGGGTCCAATAGTAACTCTGTTCATGAGATTACTCCAACTGACTGGAGTGTTGAACGGTCTACCATAGAGGACTTCGAAAGGGCTCATCTTCAGGGATTCTTGGTAGCCATTGTTGTAGGCGAATTCCACCTGTGGCATGAAATCTTCCCACTTTTTGGGTTGATGCATTACATGCATCCTTAGCATGTCTTCTAATATTTGGTTCACTCTTTCCGTCTTTCCATCAGTTTGAGGATGATAGGCTATGCTAAACAGTAATTTGGTCTCCAGACCAACCATCAAGGATTTCCAAAAGTTGGAAGTAAATTCCGTGTCTCTGTAAGACACGATCTCTTTAGGCATACCATGTAGTCTGAATATCTCCTTCATGAATATGTTGGCGATGTCTATTGCCTTGCAAGTCGACTTGACGGGGATAAAATGAGCGGACTTTCTCAGTTTATCCACCACTACCATGATGGCGTCATTCTATTTAGTCGATGTTGGTAATCTGGTGATGAAATCCATGGAGATGGTTTCCCATTTCCATTCAGGGATTGGTAGAGGTTGTAATAATCCTGCTGGGTGTCGGTGTTCTGCTTTAACCTGTTGGCATTCTATGCATTTGGCTAAGTACTCAGCTATGTCTTTCTTCAATCCAGGCCAATAGAATTGTTTCCTGGTGGATGTGATCATCTTCCGGTATCCTAGATGACCAATATATGGTCTTTTATGTAGTTCATCCATTATGAACCTCTTAAAGTCATCACAATATGGAATATACAATCTATTTTTGTAAGTTAGCAGACCTCCATCTATCATCCGGTAGCCTTCATACTTTATCCCTATGGGTTCTTGCTCCAGGTACGAGGTCATGGTCTGGAAGAATGTGTCTGTTTCTTGTGCATTCCTGACTCTTTCCTTGATATTCGTCTCACAGGTGCTCACCGCTGTCAGGTGAATTGTTTTCATACTTTTGCTAAGGGCATCGACCACCTTATTTTCCTTTCCCTTGATATGTTTGATTTCGAAATCAAACTCACTAAGAAGGGCCATCCACCTAGCTTGTCTAGCATTGAGTTTTGGTTGGTCAAATAGAAATCGCAATCGACAGTGGTCTGTCATAAGTACAAATTTCCTTCCCAGGAGGTAATGCCTCCACATTTTTAAGGCATGCAATATGGCGGCTAGTTCTAGGTCATGGGTCACATAGTTGACTTCGTGCTCATTCAATTTTTGGGATTCATATCAGACTACACTTCCTCCTTTCATAAGGACTCCTCTGAGCCCTTCCTTGCAGGCATCTGTGCACATGAGGAAGTCAGCTTCGGGATCGATGATCTTCAACATGGGTGTGTGGGTTAGTAGATGTTTTAGGAATTGAAATCTTTCTTCGCATTCTTGTGTCCACGTGAATTTAGCTCCCTTCTTCTGGAGGGCAGTGATTGGACAACTAATCTTGAAGAATCCTTTTATAAATCTCCTATAGTATCCTGCTAAGCCTATAAAGGATCTGATATCTGAAACATCCTTTGGGGTAAGCCATTCCATGATAGATCTGATCTTGTCAGGGTCTACTTCTACTCCTTCTTTAGACATGACATGGCCCAAGTAATGTATTTGCTTCTAGAAAAAGTCGCACTTGCTAAATTTGGCATAGAGCTGATGTTATCTTAGCACTTGAAGCACAAGTCTAAGATGTTCCTCATGTTCCTCTCTATTCTTGGAGTAAATTAATATATCGTCAATAAAACCAATACAAATTTGTCTAGGAATTTGCTGAGCACATTGTTCATCAAGCACATAAAAGTGGCAGGGGCATTGGTTAATCCAAATGGTACTACCACACACTCATAGTGACCATATCTCGTTCTGAAGGCAGTTTTGTGGATGTCTTCACCCTTGATTTGGACTTGACGGTATCCAGATCTCAATTCAATCTTTGAGAAGATGGAAGCACCTCCCAATTGATAGAACAGGTCATCGATTCTGTGTAAGGGGTACTTGTTCTTTATGGTTACCTTATTGAGTTGTATATAATCTATACACAGTTGGAGGGTACCATCTTTCTTCTTTAAAAACAGAACTGGTGCTCCCCATGGAGAGATGCTGGGCCGGATATAGCCTTTGTCCATCATTTCTTTTAGTTGTAATTTAAGCTCAACTAGCTTGGGTGTGTTCATCCTGTAGGGTGTCCTAGACATTGACACTACTCCTGGTGCAAGTTCTATCGAGAAGTCAATGTCCCTTCTCGGAGGTAGACCCAGTACCTCTTCCAGAAATACCTCTCTATATTCTCTTAGTGTGGGGTGGTCTTCGAGGCTTGGTTTGTCATCTTCAACTGATTCCAACACCTGTATCGCATAAAGTGGACATCCCTTTCTGCAATACTTTCTCATTTGAAGGGATGATATTTGTCTCACCGAGACAGGTTTTTGTATCGCTCGTAGGGTTATCCTTCTTCCTTCTTCACCTACATATTCTAAGGTTTTATGGTAACAATCCAGTCTGGCTTTATATGTGGCTAGCCAGTCCATACCAATCAATAGGTCATATGATCCTAGGGGTAGTATGTTAAGGTTTTCTTGGGTGGGGAATTCACCCATTGTGAATTGGCAAGATGTTATGACCTCTGCTACCTTTCTTTTGGTGCCAATGGCTAATTGTACCAACCATGGCTTCGCGTGTTTATGTGGCTATAATTTATGCTTATCAACAGCCTTAGGAGCTATATAACTCAAATTTGAACCAGGGTCAATTAGAATAGACACTAGATGGTTGGTGATCATACCTTCCATCTCCACCACTGAAGCTTGGTGGTCAGCTTGTTTATCATCCAAGGCTGCATAGATTTGCAGCACACTCTTGGCCACATCATTGATGGTGGTAGCTTCTTGAACGTTGTAAATTCTTTGACTGTTCTATTGTCGGTGCGGGAAGTCCCTCAGTAGATGTTCTTCTCCACAACCCCAAAATTTCAAGGGTTCTCTCTTTGGGTTATCAATCTTTCTTGGGGTAGATCCAGAAGGTTTATTTCCGCTTTGGGAGGGAAAATTCTGCTGGTGTACACTTCGGGTTGGGAAGCTCATCCTTGAGTCCTTTTTATAGTTTTTAAATCTTGGGGATTCAAACCCCTTTTTCTAGAATCCCAAACTATTCTTCTGCTTCCAGCCTTCGTGAGGTTCTGTCCAATGCCCCAGCTGTTCATAACAATATCTCGCCTTTCGGATAGTGTCTTCTAGGGTCTTTGGCTCGTCAAACTCAATTATGTTATGATAGTCCTTAGGTAGTCCATTGATGAATCATTGCACCTTTGCCTTTTCTACTTTTATATAGGGTACGTACCTCAACAACTTGAGGAATCTGCTGACATATTCCTCTATGGTGAGTTGCCCCAGCTTGAGTTCATAGAATTCTTTAGTCTTTTCGTCAAAATACATTTCCGACAGATACTTCTTCCTGAAATATTTCTCAAATCGTCCCCAAGATAGGTCCTCTTCATGAATCCCTTTTACATTCTTAAGGTCTTCCCACCAAATGGAGGCTTTTCCATTCAAGTTGAAGGTGGCTACTTAGGCCTTCAAGTTTTCTGAGAAGTCATGGACTCTGAAATACTTCTTTAGTCCAAGCACCCAGGCCTCTGCTTCCTTCCCTTTCTTTATTTCACAGTTGAAAGAGGGTGGTTTGGCCTTCTTGAATTCTTCGAGATTATGACTTTTGGGATTCTTTCGCTTCTTTCATTTTCTTCGGGAATAAGAACTAGTCTTGCTACTAGAAGATCCCTCCGAGTTGCCAGTTTCCCTTTGAGAGGAATTGTCCGACGCTTGTCCCTTATCTCTAGGGTGGACCTTTCTCGAGGTGCTCTTCCCAGTGTGGCCACTTAAAAGACCACATTTCCGTATCTCAGGTGGACTTCGACTTTTCTTTGTCTGTCGTCGGTCTGCGTGACTGGTGTCAGGTCCATGCTGCAACTGTCTTTGTATGTTAGATAAAATCTGCAACAAGACTACATTAATTTCTGTTTGCTTCTCTTACTCTTTTATCAACCTCTCGTTGTTAGCCTTGCATCTCTGTAGTTCGACCATGAGGCTTCTCATAGTCTCAGCTAGATCTGGAGGGGTCTCTACTGCTCTCCTTTTATCAGAATCTTCGTCTCTATTGTGGGAGCCATCCCCCACTTCATGGTGCGTCACCATTCTATGCGTCTGCAGTTTTTCCACGATTGATCGTCCGCTTGTTGTGCAATAAAAACACTTGTTGTTAGTCAATATTTATTTTCATTTATAACCAACACATAATTCATATATATATATTTTTTTCAAATGCATACGCACAATAGGAATTTTCATTCTTAACTTTGACTTTTGATAAAGGGGTTAAGATAGAGAGTTACTCCTTTTAAGAGTGCTTCAAATGGAGTTTCTGCGCAACTTGTTCATGAGCCCAAGCAGGCCAAGTGTTGTAACCATGCTCTGATACCAATTTGTCACACACCCACTACGACAACCTAGATTTTTCATCTTTTTATTCGAGGGACGGAATCCTCGAGACATCTATGGGGCCTAGCGTAGACCCTCCCCTCCCTTATCCTCCTCCAAATGACCATAACCTGGCCTTAGCACAAGTGCCTTTCACAACTCGTGAGTTGGGAGTCAAGACTCTCGACTCCCCTTTCTCCAAACACCGATACTCGAGATACGATATGGGTATGGATCCCTCCTCACTAGTGCCTACTACATGTAACCGTAGGCTAGGCCAAACACTAGCACAACTCATAACTTCGCTAGTTGAGGTGTTGAGCTCTCGTGTTTCTCCTTTGCGAATCCCCGAGATGCGACAGGTCAACATTATGTGGACTCTGCCAAAGCGACGCACACATGCCACTTGTCCCCTCCACTGTACTCTGCTCATGAGTTGTGTCGCCGCCGCCTGTCACTCGAGACCTTGACTCTCGACATTTCGCAGCCTTAGCGATCAAGGTCCAACTTCTTCATCCTGCAAAACCCTGAGCCACGATAAGTCAACAATGGGTTGACTCTTTCCCAGTCGACAAGTGTCCACGACCGATCACTCGCTTCCACCTTCCTTTGGGCACTTGTTGTTATGCCACCTTTCAACCATGCATTCCCCACTTATGGATGGGCCATGTGTGCTACCCATGATTTTGGTCATCATGAGGGTGTATTAATGATGGTGTACTCAGGATCTTCATAAGAAATTTCTCCTGAGAAAAGTTACTTTCATCTCTTCCCAGAAAACTCATTTTTGAAGAGGGGTTGTAGGCTACTAGTACCCGAGGGTGCGAGAATGCCTAATTCTTGTAGGCTGCCTTAAACTAGGGTGCGAAATTCTCGCACTGTGTTGAATAGCCAGGGTGCGAACTCTTCCTAAAGCATGGAAAAAGATGAATTCTCGATGTTTCTAGAAGGGAATCTTCTAGAAGAATGGGTTGGCATTCGAATGGTTATCCTTGTACTGGATTCCATGATATTTTGGGATCATTCTTATCCAAGTAACTATCTCATTCTCTCCTATATATTGAGGGAATTCTCATGGAAAAGGTTAAGCAAGATTCATTGGAGAATTGGTGAAAGAATTGTGTGAAGGACTTAGCTTGAACAACAACTTGGAGACTCTAGCAAGTCTATCAAGAGGATTTGATCTTCTTCATGCAAGGATTGAGCAAGTGTGTGTGTTGGAGCCAAGAACCATTGAAAGGAAGCTTGCGACATCAAGGCTATCCGGTTGTAATCTTTACTTTCAATTAATATTATACAGTGGCATGTCCCTTTCCCACAAAGCTATTCTCACTTTATTGTGTAATTCCTTGATCATACACATAAGTTGACTGTTGAATATATTTTGCTATCTTCACTTTGGTTGGTTTGTGTTGTCTTGGTCTTGACCTCATGAGAGCACCGGAGTGAAGCGGGAGAAACAGAGACCCTAGGAAGCGATATAAAGGTATGTTACTTGCTCCTTCCTACTAGTTAATTCAATGGTCAAAACTTAGGGAAAGAGTCATGTCTTGTCCTGTTTTGTTCTAGATCCAGGTGGATCTAGGGAGATCTGTTAGTGTCCGCACCTACTGATTATTCCGATAACAACGTGTTTGCACGATCCCTCGGCTCTCGGCACTTTGCGACTTCTACAGTAGAAAAGAAACTCTCTCAAGTTCCGAACCCCCAATAGGTGATAACCACGAAAGTTCTGATCCCACGGTTCTCCCGTGGCCTGGATCCAATGACCATGATCACGTCACGATCTCGCGAATCATGAGGTCATACAGTCCTACCCTTGACCACCCCAATTCGCAAGTCAGCGAAATGATACTCTCCTGCCTATGCAAAGGCTAAGATCGATGGTCAATAGGGCTCCGTCAGATCCTTGGATCTATGGTCCTGGATTCCATCGCCACTTGCGAAGGATGAAAGGGTCGAGGTGTTAACACCTCGCTCCTTCTTTAGATCCATCAGTCTTGACAGATCTAGGGTATTTCCAAAAGGCTTCTGACCGTTTGTCTACCAAACGATAGGGTATTCTCTCTTTCTATAATTGGACTCGCTATCCCTTCTGAGCTTGAATCACAAAATTCAACCTCTCGAGGCTTCAAACTCCCACGACTCCGAGACCTTATAGAGATACACTTCCTTGCATAAGGTTTCCAGGTCTGGATTTCATGAACCTTCATATGGTTCTTGGGAAATCATCCCTAATCTTAGTCGAGTCTCTGGGTAAATGTTCGGCACGGTTCCAAGGTTTATGGGGTAATCCCCGGGGAAGAGTACTCTTGAAGGGCCTTCCCAGAATATTATGAGAATCAAGCAAACAAGACAATTCTTGGTGGAGCGAACTCATGCCCCAGACTTAACCATTTATACAGAAACCAATGATGACATGTAAGCATACACATGCATCCATTATTTCCAGTTTAAAACACCAGACAATCATTCTACACAGAAATTATTATGGGCATATAAACATAAGCATGTATTCATGATGTTCAGTTCAAAATACAAGGTATAAAACACTTATCATATCTACGAGGCATGATTCCACTACTAAGAGGGGTTCTCGTTTCCACCCAACCGTAGGCTCAGTGACTCCAAACGGATTTACCACTAGTCACCCCCGAGCTAGACCATGATTCTTTGAGGGTCAACCTCCTACTTCCAGCTCAACATAAGTCAAGGATGAAGGTTACTCTCCTTCTCCGGATACAGAAAAATAATCCAGGATGAAGGTTACTCTCCTTCTCCTGATATTCAGAACTCCCTGCGTTTCTAGGGTTTTCTCTAGTTCCCTTCCGCGATCCCCATCATGCGCGCTCTTCTCCCCCCTTTTTTACCACATTTCCTCTCTTGCCAATTTGTCTGCAAGGTTGCGTGTGGCATGAATTTCACCGTCCGTGGTCAAGTCTGAGGGATATTACGGATGGGCGGTTCACCCCCATCCACTCATTAACTCTTGAGGAGCCTCCTCACCTACCAATATGACAGGAAATCCATTCTAGGGTCAGAGAGCTGCTTTGGTTTTTGAGCAAGTATAAACCAGTATGGTATTGGCTCGATGGAAGTTAACAGAACCATTCCAGGTCCCTTCCACCACCTCTCATTATCCATCATGGTCTCTTTTAGCACATCCCTCTCCCAGCAGTCATGCAACACATATTCATAACAAAATTTACATTCATCAACCTTTTATGCAAAGGTCCGTCAAATCAAACATTCACATCTTTGAGTTTGCCATAGTTCTTGGCCACTATAGTTATTTTTACAGACTGGGGGAAACAAGGTGTTACAAATATCAACCAAACATAATGATTCCATCATGGTAGTTGTGGAAAAACTGAGAAAAGATGCTCACTTCATACCTGTCAAGTCAACTTGAAAGGCAATAAATATTGCCAACATCTTCATGAAAGAGGTATTTAGACTGCATGGCATGCCTAAGGAAATTATATCTGACAAAGATACAAAGTTTACTTCAAACTTTTGGAAATCTCTGTTTGCTGGTTTTGAAACTAAATTACTCTTTAGTACAAACTATCACCCTCAAACTGATGGGAAGACAGAGAGGGTAAACCAAGTATTAGAAGAAATGATGAGGATGCATGTCATGCATAAACCGAAGAAGTGGGAGGACTACCTACCACTGGTATAATTTTCTTACAATTATGGCTATCAAGAGTCATTAAAAATGATCCCTTTTGAAGCCCTCTATGGAAGGCAATGAAACATTTCGATCAGCTGGATCAACACAGTAGATAGAGTTACAATTAAGCCATATATGCTAAATGAAATGGAACAACAAGTGATTCAGATCAAGAAAAATATGAAGATAGACCAAGATAGACAAAAGTGATATGCATACATGAAAAGGACTCCTAGAGAGTTCAAAGTAGGGGATCATGTGTATCTCCAAGTTAGACCTAGGAAAATCTCCTTGAGGATGGGAGCTTGTGCCAAGCTGGCACCTCGGTATTATGGACCCTTTGAAGTTTTGGATAGAGTGGGACCAGTAGTCTATTGGCTAGCACTCCCACCCATAGTGAAAGCACATAATGTTTTCCATGTTTCCTTACTAAAGAAGTATGTACATGATTCTAATCATATTATTGACCGGTCTTTGATTCAGGTGGAACCTGAGGGAGAATTCCTTATAGAACCTCAATGCATAATAGACATGAAGGAAACCCCGCTTAGGAATACAACCATTGTACAGGTCAAGGTGTAGTGGAAACACTTTGGCCCAAATGAGGCCACATGGGAAATGGAGGATTTCATGAGACATACATATCCATTTTTGTTTACTTCTGTACATATAGAGCTTATCGACAAATAGAACATAGAGGATGATGTTCCTTTAAGGGGGAGAGGATTTTAATACTGATGTTTCCCCCAATGTGTAAATATAACTATAACTGGCCAAGAGACTATGGTGGACTAAATATGTGTGAATGTTTGATTTGATGAACCTTTGTATAAAAGGCTCAATGTATGAATTTTCTGTTATTAATTGAAATTGAATATATGTTGCACAACTGCTGAAAGGGAGAAAGTTTGCCAAGATATACCATGGATGATATGAGAGAGATGGTGAAGGGAAACCAAGTATGGTTGAGATGACCCTCACTAGACAAGTACCTACTGGATGTAATTTCTCAATAGTCCTCTAACCTAGAAATGAATTACCAGCCAGTCCGTCAGTTGGAAGGCCATTCTTAAAAGTTAATGAGGAGATGGGGCATGGTACCCATCTGTAAGGCTTCCAGTCTTGATCAAGAATTGGGATTAATACCCATGCAAATTTGTCGAGGAAGGAAATAAAGGAGGTAATTCAGGGATAGAGATAGATCTGCAAGATAGAATAGTAGAGAAAAAACTCTCTCAAGAAGAGAAGTAAAGATGAGTAGTAAGCTCGTTCTGGCTGAGAGAAGCCCTGGGAAGGGTTTGGCTATAAGCTGATAAACAAGGCTGACGAGTGACTGAGGAAGTAATCATGTAGATATCCTTTCTTGGAGTAGAGAAAAGAGAAATAATCTCTCTCAGAGCATCATGGTCT